>OY755237.1:93343273-93455773 GCA_963576725.1 Azorinus chamasolen | reverse complement strand
ACACACAATCACTTCAACACCCCAACTAATCCGAACCATTCGTTATACTATTTTACATAAGAAGAGTTAAAGAGTAAAGATTATAGCCATTTTTTTTCACAAGATTTGCACTCACCTTCTATCACACCATTTTCGGCTTGGCAACCGACTGACCGAAATGGACAGCACGCGCCATTGATATGGACAGGTCAAAGTGGACATATTGATATAATTACATTTCTTAACTATTACATACATCTTGCTATAGAAATGACGCTTGCTGAAATATTTATCTGAGGCCTTTCAGTTTATTTCCCGATTCGCTCATTGTTAGAAACTGTCGCTCAAGTCTACATTTGTCTGTATCCAAGCCCGATGTCTGATCGGTATCTATGCTATTTAATCCTTTTCTTAATGAACATGTATGCGTGAACTGGTCAGGCACTGAAGATTCATCAACTTCATTTCAATAATAGGAATTGTTAGCTTAGACAAAAATGTGTAGGATTATATCTATATCCTTCCATAAGAAAACAAAGCAGACCCTGACCAAACAGCTCCTTCAGGAGCCGTCTGACCTGAGCTTGCTCCTTCAAGAGTTTACGCTTCAAGGTGTTACTATGGGGGAATGTATTAAAATTGCTCGTCACTTTGAGTTCACTGGTATAACCTCTCACGGTGTTTACTCCACAAACACCGTCGTTTGTATATCTGATCTGTTTATCAATCTTATGAAATCCGTTCAAATGTCCAACAGTATACACAATCCAGATCAGATGCGCTGTTTTACGCGAGAAATCCTTACAATGCGATAACCATAGGAGCAGACGCAACTTAATGCTTTAGTTCATGAATATGCATACAATCTCCAATCGTTATGAATACCGGTATTAATTAATTACAGTATAACCCCTCTAAACCGGAATTCTAGTAGACAAGAATTTAGATAGTTTTAAGCAGGTGGCTGCTTAATGCAGGGTGAAAGTCATGCAGAAAGCTCCTATAGGAGCTTTCTGCATGCCTTTCACCCTGCATTAAGCTGCCACCTGTCTCTAATACTGACATTTATGCTAATTTTAACGTCCTGTTTAGAGGGGTTTTACTGTATATACAATATATGTTCAAATCCATGATAAACTGTATTGAAACAGACAGGAGTAAATGGAACAGAATCTGATCAGATAGGCGCTAAAACAGTTACTAGATCTAGGTTTACTATTTGATCAGACAGACCCTACAAGAGTTATTAGATCTAGGTTTACTATGTGATCAGACAGACCCTACAAGAGTTATTAGATCTAGGTTTACTATGTGATCAGACAGACCCTACAAGAGTTATTAGATCTAGGTTTACTATGTGATCAGACAGACCCTACAAGAGTTACCAGATCTAGGTTTACTATGTGATCAGACAGACCGTACAAGAGTTACCAGATCTAGGTTTACTATGTGATCAGACAGACCCTACAAGAGTTACCAGATCTAGGTTTACTATGTGATCAGACAGACCCTACAAGAGTTATTAGATCTAGGTTTACTATGTGATCAGACAGACCCTACAAGAGTTACCAGATCAAGGTTTACTATGTGATCAGACAGACCCTACAAGAGTTACCAGATCTAGGTTTACTATGTGATCAGACAGACCCTACAAGAGTTATTAGATCTAGGTTTACTATGTGATCAGACAGACCCTACAAGAGTTACCAGATCAAGGTTTACTATGTGATCAGACAGACCCTACAAGAGTTACCAGATCAAGGTTTACTAGGTGATCAGACAGACCCTACAAGAGTTACCAGATCTAGGTTTACTAGGTGATCAGACAGACCCTACAAGAGTTACCAGATCTAGGTTTACTATGTGATCAGACAGACCCTACAAGAGTTACCAGATCTAGGTTTACTATGGTTTCTAAGGCGTACATGTTAGTAAGATATCGACTGAGTATTACACATGTACATGTACATGTACGGACAGCTTGACATACACTAAAACCCTCTAAAGCGACAAATTTATAAATAATATTAGATTCATCAAAAGCAGGTGGTTATTTAACACGTTCCTTCATATAAACGTGTTTTCACGCATTTGCAAATAGAGCAGAACCAGATCAGGCGGTTCCTATAGGAACATTATTTCTAGCATGAATATTAAACAGGGAACGGGTTAATATATGATGAAAATAATGCATAAAGCTCCTGCAGGATCTTTGTGCATAACTTCCGCACTGCATTAAGCTACCACCTGCCTTTAAGATCCAGAATTACTCTCCTTTCTTGCTGGTCGGACTAGAGGGTGTTTATTGTATTGATATTTCGCACAAATAATAATGCATCACATTGCGCAAGGAATAGCATAGCTAAATTTTCAATGGTATTGTTTTATTTTTGTTTCTTAGTGCATTGGCCCTCATGGCCACATACCAACTGCCACAGTGAACTCAGCTGAACAAGGAAATGATGCATATACATCTTATGGCTATGGGAACATGAAAGTGTTCTTTTGTCGCACCTGCTAGAAACGAGCTTTAGAAAGCCCTTGAGAATAATTCAGGTATAGTAACATTGCATGGGGAATCCTTTTCCTAAGACAAGACATATTTCAACAATGGGTTGAGGAATTATCTTTGCTTACTACGACAAGTCTTATTTTAACCCTTAGCCTGTTAAGCGCGACATAGCTGCCATTTGCAAACAATTTGGGTCCAGCTGAGACGCCGAATAACTCGGCGTCTCATCATGATCCAAGCTGTTTGGCACACGGTCAAAAGTTTCTTAAACACTTGACAGAAGTAAATGAAACTTGTTCTAAATCAGCGTTCACGCACATATATAGCAGGTTAATGGTTAGCGTTCATGCACATATATAGCAGGTTAATGGTTAGCGTTCAAGCACATATATAGCAGGTTAATGGTTAGCGTTCAAGCACATATATAGCAGGTTAATGGTTAGCGTTCAAGCACATATATAGCAGGTTAATAATTAGGTTATAGTTCTTCTATTTGGTATATTAGAATGTCATCTGTTAACCCGTTCCCACCTACTGACGCATTCTGACACCTCTGTAAAAGTCATGTTTTGAAACCATTGTGATAGGTAGAGCATAAAAATTATGCTCCATTTATCACAATGGTTCCAAAAATCCTTTTCTCTAGTAAATGCTCCTTTTCAGTAGATTTGTTCAAACAGGTTTGGGTTTAAAATAGTCTAGGAGGGACTGAGTTAACTTAATGAATCCTATCGCCAGATGATTTATAAATATAAAACCTGTAAATACGACTACAAAGCATCAAAATATATTTAGAATAAAGAAACGTAAGTCTTGAAAAGTGAACGCTCACTTAGCCCTTTCCCTCGTATAAACACCTTTTTTACGACTTTGCAAACAGAGTAGACATAGACCAGATGGCTCCTATAGGAGCCGTCTGACCTAGGCCTGTTCTGTTTGCTTTTGGTAAAATATAACTCATAACTCTACAGTTTCTACCTGAGCCAAACTTCTCTTTGTCCATACATGTATACCTTTATAGCAATTAATCTGAATACATTTAATATCAATAGTGTGCTTATTTCTTACCTGAATACTGCACAGGTACTGTGATAAAATATGTACCCGAATACTGTACATGTATCGGGTTAAATTGTGTACCTGAATACTGTACAGGTATTAGGCTAAAATGTGTACCTGAATACTGTACAGGTATTGGGTTAAAATGTGTACCTGAATACTGTACAGGTATTGGGTTAAAATGTGTACCTGAATACTGTACAGTTACTGGGTTAAAATGTGTACCTGAATACTGTACAGTTACTGGGTTAAAATGTGTACCTGAATACTGTACAGTTATTGGGCTAAAATGTGTACCTGAATACTGTACAGGTATTGGGCTAAAATGTGTACCTGAATGTGTACCTGAATACTGTACAGGTACTGGGCTAAAATATGTACCTGATTGAACAGGTATTGGGTTAAAATGTGTACCTGAATACCGTACAGGTATTGGGTTAAAATGTGTACCTGAATACAGTACAGGGGTTGGGTTAAAATATTTACCTGAATACAGTACAATTATTGGGTTAAAATATGTACCTGAATACAGTACATGTAAATGTGTACCTGAATACAGTACAGGTATTGGGTTAAAATGTGTACCTGAATACTGTACAGGTATTGGGTTAAAATGTGTACCTGAATACTGTACAGGTATTGGGTTAAAATTTGTACCTGAATACTGTACAGGTACTGGGTTAACATAAGTACCTGACTATTGCACAGGTATTGGGTTAAAATGTGTACCTGAATACCGCAAAGGTATTGGGTTAAAACATGTACCTGAATACAGTAAAGGGGATGGGTTAAAATATGTACCTGAATACAGTACAGGTATTGGGTTAAAATATGTACCTGAATACAGTACAGGTATTGGGTTAAAATGCGTACCTGAATACAGTACAAGTATTGTGTTAAAATATGTACCTGAATACTGTACAGGTATTGGGTTAAAATGCGTACCTGAATACAGTACAAGTATTAGGTTAAAATATGTACCTGAATACTGTACAGTTATTGGGTTAAATGTGTACCTGAATACAGTACAAGTATTGTGTTAAAATGTGTACCTGAATACTGTACAGGTATTGGGTTAAAATGCGTACCTGAATACAGTACAAGTATTGTGTTAAAATGTGTACCTGAATACTGTACAAGTATTGTGTTAAAATGTGTCCCTGAATACTGTACAGGTATTGGGTTAAATGTGTACCTGAATACTGTACAGGGGTTAGGTTAAAATGTGTACCTGAATACTGTACAGGTATTGGGTTAAATGTGTACCTGAACACTGTACAGGTATTGTGTTAAAATGTGTACCTGAATACTGTACAGGTATTAGGTTAAATGTGTACCTGAATACAGTACAAGTATTGTGTTAAAATGTGTACCTGAATACTGTACAAGTATTGTGTTAAAATGTGTACCTGAATACTGTACAGGTATTGGGTTAAATGTGTACCTGAATACAGTACAGGTATTGGGTTAAAATGTGTACCTGAATACTGTACAGGTATTGGGTTAAAATGTGTACATGTGTTGGATCATTCCACTTTGAATATTCAGCGTTCAAAGGTTACATTCTCGATAAGAACAATTTATTATCTATTTGCTTAATCCTTTACTGTAAACCCCCTCTAAACCAGACGTTCAATTTAGTATTAATATCAGTTTTGAAGACAAGTGACAGCTTAATGTAGGGTGAGCGTCATGCAGAAACTCCTCTATGGGCTTTCTGCATGACTGTCGCCCTGCATTAACCTATTCCCTCATATTGACGCCTCTGTAAAGGTCATCTGTTGAAACCATTGTGATAAATAGAGCATTTGCTCCTATCACAATGGTTTCAAAGTACAGAATTCTAAAGTTGTCCTTTTCTCTAGTTAATGCTCATTTTCGGTAGATATATTTAAAGTGGGTGGATCTAAAGAGCACATGAGGTAATGGGTTACAGTAGGAGCCGTCTGATTAGGTCTGCTCTGTTGGCTGATGAAATTTTCATAGATCTGATAGATATGTTTCTGTCATTATAGCAATATCCCATGGTCATAGAGTCATATACAAAATGTACATGTAAAAACTCATTTAATTGATAGTCGTCTTATTATCATGTCTTACATGAATATTCATGGAATAAAGTGTTAAACCAATTATGGCAACCTGTAACTGGACAAACTGGTGGTAGTTGAAAATAGTTTTAATATTGATTGACGAAGCTGAACGAGTTGTTTGAAAATAGCCATTTGAATGCTAATGTTTAAAACCGGCATGACCAATCAGAGTTTAGTTACAGAGGTCATTCAGTGTGAGATGATTAAAGTCGCTAGATGATTTTGAATTAAATAAAGTGCAGACGCTGATCAGATGGCTACTCTCCCTCTGATCTGGGTCTACATTGATTGCAAATACCAGTACACTAAGTCTTGTTGTCCGCATTCAGTTATTGAATAAACTATTTGGTACCCGTAAAGTACTACTGCTACAACAACAACAACTGTTAATCTGTTATCAAGGATGTTATTGTTCAACCTCCTATTCTAATTGTTTAAATGTTGAAGAACAAATGGGAATGTCAGTGAACTTCAATGCGAAACATGTCGGTCAGGTTGGTCAAAAACGGGGTTAAGATAGGTAACTGGCTCCATTAGCCTTCCATAAACAGAACACCTATTCGATACAACCAACTGAGAAATGTTCTTGTGAAACCCGCATAATTACCATAAAAGTTATTTTAGGCTTTGCTGGTTTTCGTGTATAATAAATGTAACTGACAAAGTCTTGTGTGTGGTATTCGTTTATAGTAACTGAAAAACTCGTGTATGTGGTATCCATGTAAACTAACTGACCAAGTATTGTGTGTGGTATTCATGTATAATAAGTTAATAATTCGTCAAGTCCTTGTGTGCGGTATTCATATTTAATAAATAACCAAGTCTGGTGTGCGGTTTTCTTGTTTATCACATAACCTGTCTTGTAGGAGTGCCGTAAAAAGTGCCGGAAATCGCGGAAATGCACTAGTGTATTTTATGCAAATTAGCCATCGTTAGCCAATCGTAGCGCTAATTTAAGCGCTAGCCAATCGTATCCCTCCATATACGTCGTCCGTTGTATTACTACGCTGTTTGTAAGGAATGACCGAAACAGCCGTCAGCTATAGCCTGTTTCATTTTATTTGGCACTTTTAAGGCTTATGTGATAAAAAAAAAATCGTGTCCATTACAAACTGTTTTCAGGAAACTCGTTTACTATTATAAATATGACACATCGCTAAAGCTCGTGTCATATCATTATAGTAAACTCGTTTCATAAAAACAAGTTGTAATGAACACTCATGCGAGATCCTCTATTCTATATCTGATAAAGTATGTTGTTCGGTACTGATTTACAACAAATGACCAGGTCTGGTGTGTGGTATTCATTTATAATAACTGACGAATTCTTGTATGTGGTATCCATGTATATTACTTGACCAAGTCTGGTGTGTGGTATCCATGTATAACTAGAACTATCACCGAATGTGATTGATACCCCACCCACCACTTGTCAAAAGATCCATGAATTCGATACAAAAGGCAACAGATCAATAATCCGTTCATCCACACTTGTGGAAAGAAGATTTTTTAAAGTCCAATCAAGGAATAACTCATATGAAGATTATGTCCAATACATCTATACATCATTATAAATGCATATGCAAAATTTGAGGTTCAATGAGGTTCATTGGTGAAGAAATGTAGAAGTAGTACTTGAGAAGTAATGGTCTGGACAAAAAATACTTATGAAAAGTAACAAAGGGAAATAAATCCCTCAAACATAAATTTAGAGTATACAGTCCTTGTTGACTGCACATCCTCTCAGCACCCTCTATCCATGCATAAAGTTTCACAGTTGTGCCTACAATACTTGAGAAGTTTTGCCCCGGACAAACAAATTGCTTCTGAAAAGAAACTAAGGGGAATAACTCCCTCGAAATGAATTTAGAGTTACAACCCTTGTTGACTGTACATCCTCGCATCACACTTTATCCATATTAGGTTTCAAGAAAATGGCATGTCCCAAAAACACGTCCCAATTAATCGACACATATGAAGTTAACAAGAGCACCGCAAGCGGGTGCCAACGCTCGCCTGTCGTTATTGTCAAGATGAACATGCATACCAAAAATGAAGGTTGTTATTGAAAAATTGAAGAAGTTATGGTCGATGTTAAGATTTTTGACGACGACGATAACGAGCTAAAAAGGGACATAATTCTATCAATTTTT
Organism: Azorinus chamasolen; assembly: GCA_963576725.1. Classification (NCBI taxonomy): domain Eukaryota; kingdom Metazoa; phylum Mollusca; class Bivalvia; order Cardiida; family Solecurtidae; genus Azorinus; species Azorinus chamasolen. Next base: position 93,447,977 of record OY755237.1, on the reverse strand, counting down.
GTGCAAGAGTTACAAAACATGGAGAAGACTGTCCCTACATAACACTGATAATATATATTAAGTTTGAATGTGGTATCAAACGTAGTTTTCAAGAAAAAAGCAAACGTCCAGGAAAAACGCGACGGATTGACGGACTGACGGACGGACGGACAAGTCTATGGTGTGTGGTATCCATATATAAATCTGATCAATTCGTGTGTTTACATGTATAATATTCATGTATAATAACTGACCAAGTCTGGCGTGTGGTATTCATGTATCATAACTGACCAAGTATCGTATGTGATATGCATGTATAATAACTGATCAACTCTTGTGTGTGGTATCCATGTATAATAACTGACCAACTCATGTGTGTGGTATTCATGTATAATAGCTGAACAACTCATGTGTGTGGTATTCATGTATAATAACTGACCAACTCTTGTGTGTGGTATTCATGTATAATAGCTGAACAACTCATGTGTGTGGTATTCATGTATAATAACTGACCAACTCATGTGTGTGGTATTCATGTATAATAGCTGAACAACTCATGTGTGTGGTATTCATGTATAATAACTGACCTTAGTATTGTGTGGTATTCGTGTATATTAACTGACCTTAGTCTTGTGTGTGGTATTCGTGTATAATAACTGACCTTAGTCTTGTGTGTGGTATCCATGTATAAGAACATGGACATTGTTTATACATGTACAGTAAAATGTTGATAATTTGACTTTTAGTATAGAAGAATGTAGACCCTTTTATGCAGGTGACTGGTTAATGCAGGATAGAAGTCAGAGGAGATTTCTGCATGACTTTCACCCTGCGTTAAGCTGCCACCTCTCTTGAAGGTCGATTTTGATACGTACATTGTATGTATTTGTTCAAATAATCGAGATTTTACTGTAATTGTGTTAGTATAACATGTAATTGTGTTGATGGCACACTGTACTATTGTTTACCTACCACTAATTGATATTCGCCAATATCGTCGGGTAATTTTCTGATGAATATTATTGGCCACCGAAGCTTGGCAGCTACACGACGTATCCAATGACCCAATCGTGACTGCGGCACGAGGTATAACGGCTTTGAACGGAACAAGTGCATGTTGTCAGCAGGGTTGAGCGGTAAATATACCGGGGACGGTAAATATTGTTGGTAAATACCGGTATTTACTGGACTGCCAAATACTTCCAAAATGGAAAATACTGACTGTAATTATTTCTTAAATAAATATTGATGAGAGGTTAATGCCTATAAGAGGAATGAAAAAACTGACCGTTAAAACTCGCCGTGTAACGTTTCAACTGTACGTAGATTATATGGAAGTCATTGGGGGACAATCAAGGTTAAAGTACGGACGTCCATGGGGACGTTAACCGCTATGCTCAATTTACAGTCCACTGGGAAGCCCATTATATGGAGCTCGGCATGGGGAAAATGCGCATTCGCTGCTCTTCAAATCTGTATCTGACCAGGGTCTGCAGTATTTGACACGTATCAGCATCTAAAACAGTTGATGGTGCCGCTTGAAAATGTGCATGATAATTGGGCTGCGAAAGCAGCCCAACATTATACGGCTTTGAATGTTGCCCATGTGTTTCTGCGGTCCTGTGTTTCTATAAATGTCAATCTTTTTAATAAATATGGTTTACTGTGAGACAAGTTTTTGTTTATATATATTCATTTATTTTATTTATTTTCATTCATATATTTTTCTCAGCATATTTTGTCGGGGATAATTCTTTCTTTTCTGCCATGACCCAGTTTCAGTGAAAATGCTAGTGAATTGGGTATAGATGATTAAAATCACATACCCAAGCAAAGCTGTCAGCGTGGTCTAAATGTTATAACGATGGACTAGGAAACGTGAGGTCGTGGGTTCGATACTCGGTGGAAGCTGAATTATTTTTTTTCTCTCATATTTTCTTAGCACCCTTAGTATACGTGCTTTTGGTTTAAAACCATTTTGTACATAAAAATATAAGACCTTTGTTTGCATTTTGGCTTTGTTAAAGTTATTTAGCTGAGACCTTTTACTCGTGGTTTTGTTGACCGTTTTGCATATTTCACCATTGTGAATTTGAATTTGCTTCAACTTAACTGTATCTTATACTAACCTGTTCTTAATTTGGGGACAAAATAAAAGAAAAAGTTAATGGGCATTGAGTCGACCTATCGGAATAATTTCACGTAGACTGTAAGTATGGGAGTTTGTATGCCTTGTGAACATCACTTAATGTGATAATGGTTTCTACGTCAGTGTGTTTCAGCAAATGAATAACATTGATCTGTGACGTAATGTGTATTATTGGTGTCAAACACAGGTATTATGCATCATGGCTCATTAAAACATTCCCCCGTTTCTGCTGCATGTATTAATTCATACATAACAGTCATGTTTTCCCAATATTGCTCCCTCTATTTCTTCTATCCTGCTTAAATACATGTTACGCAGCCATTTTACGCTTGCGTAAAACCTTGCTTGTGTACACAGATATACTTTGACAAAACTCTAAACTCCTGGCGCAGTGGGTCTATACCATAATGTTTAACCCTTTCTCTGTTCAATATTCGTGTACGAAATAATGATTTTTTATTAGTTGAATTTTTACAGTGTTAACTGTTTTTTTGCTTTGACAAAAACTGCAAAAGCAGATCTAATCATGTCACAAGCGAACAGAACAGACTCTGATCAGACGGTTCCTATAGGAGCCGTCTGATCTGGGTCTACTCTGTTTGCAAATTGCCTGAAAATGCGTTTATACGAGGGGAAGGGATAACCCTTTGAATTCTGAATATCTAAAGTGGATTGACCCGCCGATGTAGGTTATTGCCTTTCCCTGCTAGAGATATCTTTAGACACCTTTGCAAACTGAGTAGAACCAGACCAGACAGCTCCGATAGGAGCTCCATTAGGAGCCGTCTGATTGGCTCTGCTCTATTTGTGTGTGAAATAAAAAAAGATATGAGTCCACAGCTTCTGTCGTGGTCAAAACAATCCCCTTTTCATGGTTCCATTAAACATATCAGCTAATTAATAATCATATATCCCATATTTCTCACATAAATAGTCATGTGGGAAGGAACTAACTATAGAGTCGGTATGACTGACGATAAATGTGGATTTTGACTGACAACCAATGCAGACTCTGATATGGCGGATCTCTGATCTGGGTCTACACTGTTCACAAATGCCGATATACTCGTTTCCCGCATTCAAAGGGTTTCAGAAGACTTTAACCCTTTACTCCATAAATTGTACGCCTTTCTACGCCTGTCTACGCATTTGCAAACAAAGTAGACCCAGTTCAGACGGCTCCTGTAGGAGCCGTCTGAACTGGGTCTACTTTGTTTGCTTATGGAATTATATACATCTGATTCTTTAGTTTCTTCCATGGTTAAAATAGCTTACATTCATGTACCTGTATAAATAATCTAATCAATATTCATGACGTCATTATTTCTTACATGTATCTAGTCATGGAGTAAAGGGCTAAACTTTGGCATGCTGAACACATTTTCGTCAACAAGAGCAGACTTCTTATCAGGTGTTATCAGTGTGTCAAACAGTTTGGATTCTAATAAGTCGATTCACTAAACTTAATACCTGTACCCAACATGAAATATATGTAAAAGGTAACCATACGTTCACCTGTAGCAGACCAATGGTTAGCAGAGCAACAGATAAAGGTGCGTACTCAAATACTAAATCGTCCTTTCTCAACCAAGAGAACGGTGCGTGCTTAAATCTCAACCAAACGAACGGTGCGTACTCAAATACTAAATCGTCCTTTCTCAACCAAGAGAACGGTGCGTGCTTAAATCTCAACCAAACGAACGGTGCGTACTCAAATACTAAATCGTCCTTTCTCAACCAAACGAACGGTGCGTACTCAAATACTAAATCATCAATTCTCAACCAAACGAACGGTGCGTACTCAAATACTAAATCGTCCTTTCTCAACCAAACGAACGGTGCGTACTCAAATACTAAATCATCAATTCTCAACCAAACGAACGGTGCGTACTCAAATACTAAATCGTCCTTTCTCAACCAAACGAACGGTGCGTACTCAAATACTATATCATCATTTCTCAACCAAACGAACGGTGCGTACTCAAATACTAAATCGTCCTTTCTCAGCCAAGAGAACGGTGCGTACTTAAATACTAAATCGTCCTTTCTCAACCAAGAGAACGGTGCGTACTCAAACACCAACCCATCGAAGAGACGATTCTAAAGAGTGGTCACAACATAGCGTTTGGTGGAGAAATAAAGAAATTATCATTGAAAATGTTTTAATTTACGTATCTTATCTGGACCTCTGGTTAACTCATTTTCTCCTAGGCTATTTTTAGATCCAACCTTTTTGAATTAATCTACCGAAAATGAGCATTAACTAGAGAAAAGGATTTTTTAGACTTTTGTAATTTGAAACCGTTGTGATAAATAGAGCATTTGCTCCTATAGGAGCAAATGCTCTATTTATCACAATGGTTTCACAATGTGAATTTATGGAGGCACAAGAATGCGTCACTATGGGACAATGTGTTAAACATTGTTCATATGAATAGTGTGTCTATCATCCTAGCTGCGTATCAGATCCTACTGTGACGCTAGATCGGTAGCGATTAGAAGCAGAGCATGTATGTAAACCGAAGGAGAGTGGTAAGGTATGGAAAGTAGACAGCGTCCTTTTTAATAAATTAATGACTGGCATATATAAATGTAATTTCTTTTAACAGTTACATAATTATGACGATTTGCGTATATGGGGGAAGGTGGGCGGTGGTGGAAGGGTAAAGAAGGTAGCGAGGTCGAAGGTAGAAGGCTGGACAGAAAGCTTGGAAACGATCATGTACTATGCTGGATATTATGAAGATTTCAAGATCGAGTTCATTGTCACACTCTTTGCCCAAAACCTGAGGTGACATTATCACAAACCCTGAAAATTTAACACAATTATTCCCATTTTCTTCATGGTAAACTCGTCCAAATACTGTTAATTCGTCCAAGTACAATAAACTCGTCCAAATACAATAAACCCGTCAAATATCGCAAACTTGTCCAGCTACAATAAACTCGACCAACACTGTAAACTCGTCCAAGTACAATAAACTCGTCCAAATGCTGTAAACTCATCCAGGTACCGTAAACTCGTCCAAATACAATAAACCCGTCAAATACCGTAAAGTCGTCCAATTCTGTAAACTCATCCAATACTGTAAACTCGTCCAAGTACAATAAACTTGTTCAAATGCTGTAAACTCGTCTAAATATAATAAACTCATACAAATATGTTAAATTCGAAAACATCATCTTTAGAATCAACCAATTGTTTATGTTGCTATGCTCGTATAAGTCAATAGCACCGTTTGGTTCAGCAAACAGCACCCGCCTTAATCGGGGGTGGGGGTGGTGGGAGGGGGGCTATAGAACCCTCTGATCCTGGTCAACGCTGTATTCCTATGTCGCCTGTAAGGAATCGTGCGAGTAAATGTGGTAACTAAATCGTTAGATAAAAGATGTGGTTTCAGCACGTATGAATTCAAATTCCAATTTTCATTACAGATGAAAAGTCTGTCTGACGACTGTCTACTCGTGATTATAGGCAGACTTAAGAGATTCATATTGAAAACTCAATTTATAAATTACACCCAAGAAACGCCTTTTGCATTAAAGGCAGACATCGGACTCCAGCAGTGATTACAAAGCTATATAATAATTACTCTTATGAAAGGTATACGCATGCTAAAACATTGCTATAATTACTTCAAATTGGATTATGAAGCATAAGACATTACAAACATACGTCTCGATATGTGATTTTATTTCTTGTCTGGGAAAACGTAATGGGAATATCTAGCGGGAACGAGCTTATGGCATGTACAGTAAAACCTCTCTATAACGACCACTAAATTACATTAATTATTCTGTGTTAAAGGCAGGTGGCTGCTTAAAACAAGATCGAAGTAAAACAGAACGCTCCTATATCACCTTGCTTTAAGCAGCCACCTGCTCTAAATACCAACTAATTAACACAATTTAGTGGTCGTTATAGAGAGGTTTTACTGTACAGTGATCTACGCGATCCGAAAAAGTTTATGCCCGGAACAAACTTTATCCATTTACTCCATGAATAGTCATGTAAAACATCATGAAGTCATGAACATATATTTGAATACTTGGTATCGTTATAATAATTATAACAATTATTCAACAAAATTAACCCTTCGCTTGCTATTCACGTTGCTATTCACGTCACGTCACCTGTAAATAGTGAAGACTCAGATGAGACAGCTCCTGGAGGAGCTGTCTCATCAGTGTCTGCACTATTTACAAATTGATTGTGCAACCAATGCACTCCAGAGCAGTGATTGCACAGCGATATACTTGTACACAGCGAAGATATATGTAATTATACAACGGGGCATGTGTAAAGGAGGAGAAATGTGTTTTAAGAATATCTTATATTCAATTCTATACTAATTGTCAAAGAAATGTATTCACTAATTTTATACAACAATATTAGCCAGGAAATCAGTTGATCAATATTCGTAATGGTAGGAATCCCTCGTGAATATTCACCAGACAAAGTCTAAATCTATTACAGGAGAACTTCAATATCTATTCGATAACTCGGATAACTCGAACATCGGGATAACTCGTAAAAGTTCGGTCCTTCTAAAAATTTACAATACAGACCTGTTCTAAAATGTATCGCTATGCATATCTAAAAACACATGTGACAGCTTAATGCAGGTCTAAAGTAATACTGAAAGCTCCTACAGTGTGCGGTGGTCTAGTGGTCTTGTGGTAACGCGCTTGCCTATCAGTCCGGAGGTCCGGGGTTCAAATCCCGGTCTCTCCCGGAAATGTCTGAGACGCTTTTCCGTGTCTCCCATCCGCACCTCCTCTCCGCCCAGGGGTTAAACGGGTACCTGTGAGGGTCAATCGCCGGTACTGCGGCTGCATGATTGCGCCATATGTTAGCAGTGTTCAATATTGTAGGCCAATGACCAGGGGAGTAAAATTTATGTACAGTCGGCTGAGCGGTCATTCGGACTGAAAGTAGACTATAAGTAGGTAGGTTTTTTTTTTTACTTTAGACCTGCATTAAGCTGTGAATTCAGATAAGAATTCGGATGACTCGACATCTATTATCTCGAAGTACTTTGCATGGTCCCTTGAAGTTTAATTGTATATCGTATCTTGGAAGACGGGCACACTTAGAGATCTAGATAATCTGACGCTTTAGTGACACGGGTGGATGGTCAGGGTATGAACTGTTCAATACTAACCTTCTACTCCATGAATGTTCATGTAAGAAATAATGACATCATGACAAATAAGTCACTGATTTTTTATAATGGCACTATGAACAAAATAACTTTTTAAGACGAAATTTGCGTCTAGAATCTAGATCTCTCTTAATAAAACCGGCATACAATTATAAACCTGCAACACCAGTTATAAATTGTAATATCACAAAACTAATTTATCTGGCGACAAATTATTATTTTTTGGAGTAAATGGTTAAACGATATACAGTTGAAATTCGATATCTCGAACTCGGATATCTCGAACTTAGGGATAACTCGAACTAAAAGGTCGGTCCTTCCAAAATTTTCAATACAGAATTGCTCTAAATTGTATTACTACGCATATCTAGAAACACATGCGACAGCTTAATGTAGGTGTAAAGAAATGCTGAAAGCTCCTGTGGGAGCTTTCAACATTACTATAGACCTGCATTAAGCTGTGAACTTGAGAAATTGTTCAGATTAGTAATCCAATAACTCAAACAACTTTGGTTATCTCGAAGTACTTTATATGGTCCATTGAAGTTCGAGATTTCGAAGTTCAACTGTATGTTTAGCGATGACGAGTAACAAAGTTTTACAAACTAGGGACCAGTCCTAGCATTTTCTGCACGACTAGTCATGGTCTACATTGTTTACAAACAAACACGTGCTCCTTTCCTATGACGTTATTCTTTCACAATTTATTCTATAAATACGTTTTAAGCCTTGCAAACAGAGTAGATCCAGATCCTATAGAAGCCGTCTGAACAAAGTCTGCTCTGTTTGCTTATGATATGATATAGATATGATTACAGAGTTTCTGTCATGGCCAAACTTTTCTCTGTTCATGCGCAGTTATTACAATTATTCTAATTATTATTCATGATGTCATTGTTTCTTTCATTAATATTCATGGAGTAAATGGTTAACGACAACAGGTAACGACAAGTTATCACAGTTTCTTAAATTATTCTAGATCAATTACCAACTCAAAGACATAGATCAGGTGCGTATGTTCCCAAGAATAGCTTCCTTATTTCTCCACAAACCATATGTTGTGACTACTCTTTAGAATCGACTTTTCCTGACGATACTACAAAGTGGTTTAACATAGGGTTTGTTGGAGAAATAGAGATTTAGTTATTGCGATACGCGCCTTGCTGTATAACTCTGCCAACGTATAGCATGGGAGTACGTGCACTCCATCAAATGCATGCCATAAACCTATAACACCGCAACTTATTATTTAGATCTACTACATGCAGAATGGCCAATTAGTAAGTAACCCCTTAAATTGCCAAGAGCGACCTCAGTAGCATTTCCAAACAGCTTGTGTCAAGATGGGACGCCGAGTGTACAGTTAAACTTGGGTCAAGGTGGGACGCCGAGTGTACAGTTAAACTTGGGTCAAGGTGGGACGCCGAGTGTACAGTTAAACTTGGGTCAAGGTGGGACGCCGAGTGTACAGTTAAACTTGGGTCAATATGGGACGCCGAGTGTACAGTTAAACTTGGGTCAATATGGGACGCCGAGTGTACAGTTAAACTTGGGTCAAGGTGGGACGCCGAGTGTACAGTTAAACTTGGGTCAATATGGGACGCCGAGTGTACAGTTAAACTTGGGTCAAGATGGGACGTCGAGTGTACAGCAGAACCTATCTTAAGCGGTAATCAAAAAAGAACTAATATGGGTCTTTAAGGCCGGTAGTAGCTTAACGCAGCCTAAATGTAATGTAAAAAATCTTATAGGAGTTTTCTGCATTATTTTTGCCCTGCATTAAGCAACCATCTGCGTTTTAGGACTCCTGTGTTCAATACATGAATGGTCGCTTAGGACAGGACTTACTGTAGTTGGCAAGTCGGCGTCTCATCAGCATCCAAGTATTGAATATTTTTTTCTGAAAGTGGGTGATCCTTCGAAAGCAAAAGTAGCAATGCGAAATAAACAAAATTGCAGACTCGGTTTTATTGAGTCTGTTTATGAGTAGTAATTAAATGTGGAACAGTACTCACGCCCCCTAGCACCGGCTTAAGCAGTATTCAATTTTCAAAACTAATAACATCAAAACTTATGAAGCCTGGTCAGTAGTTTTTAAAAGGCTTAAACGAAACGGAAATAAAAAAAATCCAAAAGATTGAAATTTGAGTATACATTATTTTACAACTTCAAAGCGAATATTAAGCCATCGTTCGAATTTCTAACAGAAATCGTCTTGGTCAAATTCATGCTCCGTGGTTATTAAACTATTTATTTGAAATTGTGTTCATTAATAAGAAACTGATCGGTCAGATCTTGAGTTGAACTCAAACTCTCATCAAATCAGATACTTCAGAACAAACTCAGGCTTCAGAGTCTGCCTTACGAATTCTTTCATACGACGATCGCTTGGTCCGTGTTATGTAAGGAAGTACGACTGAAAATAACATAAGTTATTTCATACGACGAGCTTTGATATTTATCTTAACCCTTTCCTTCATGTAAATGCCGTTTCATGCCTTTGCAAACATAGTACGTCCAGATTAGATGGCTCCTATAGGGGCCGTCTAATTCGGGTCGGTTCTATTTGCTTATACATTTGCATAAATCTGATCCTACACTGTTTGTATAACAATATAAAATTAAGTTAGGAATATTCACTTAGATAAATGTTCATTATGAAAATGGTTAAATATTTTCTAGTTGTTAAATTGTTTCTTTTGTAACCATTTACTCCATAGATAAGCCTTTTAACACATTTGCAAACAGAGTAGACCCAGATCAGACGGGACCGTTTGCTTATGAATTTTAATGCTTCTCGTTTCATCATGTTTAAAGTACGTTGATCTACATTGCTGTTATTATGGTCAACATGTTTAACCTTTACTCTATGAATATTCATGTAAGAAATAATGACATCATGAATATTAATCACATTACTTTTATAATAGCGCATGGAAACAGGAATGTTTGTCAATGGCGGACACTGCATATATAATCATATTTATATTATATCACAAGCAGACAGAGCAGACCCAGATCTGCTTGCAAGGGTGTAGAAAGGCGTGTTCATGGAGTAAATGGTTAATTAAAATTCAATTAAATATAAATTTAGAGTGTAGTGGGCAAATGGCGCGGATTCCAATCAGACGAGTGTTTTGAAATATATTTGATATGGGCACTCAATCTGACTTCTTTTATTTGATTAACTGTTATTAATAGTTTTGTAGAGCTAAACTCTGTGGATTCAATCAATAAAATCATGAAACTTGCAACTGGTCTCGTTCTGCACTGCTTGTTATAAAAAAAAGTATTCATGCACATTCTTTGGGATGTGCACTTTCGAACGTGCTAAATAGATGTGTATATCTATAACTGTACAGTCGGCTGAGCGGTCAGCAAAAAGAGCAGACACTGACCAGAGGATTCATACTGGAGCCTTCTGACCTAGGTCTACTCTGTTAGCAAAGGCATGAAAAGGCGTTCAGATAAAGCAAAGGAGTTAACATGCTGGCCGCTTGTAGCAGTCTGTCTACATGTACATACAGTAACACATCTGTGTATTTAACCAAGACTTAACCTTTCACAAGCTCTGGGCGAATCGAAGATGTCAGTTGCAAACAGTTTGGATCCAGATGAGACGCCGAGTAAATACGAATCTCACCAAGATCCAAACTGTTCGATCCTCAGATTGTTTCTTCCTGGGAAAATAGTGTTTGCAATTTGTAGACCGGTGACCTTTATAGGAGGATGGTACTTGTTCAGCGGGCTAAGGGTAACCAATCTCTCTTTGAACAAAAGATTAAACCGGAAAACAATGGGATCACAAGACTACCAAATCGCTAACCGCTCAATTCCATTCTCGTCTACGCAAAAATCAAAACTTAGCAGAATAAAGTTCAGTGCTATAAAAATGTTATTTATTTAAAACTAATTAGAAAAAGGCTGGCCAGAGTAAGGGGCGGATGCTATCTCCCGGTCAATCTGCTTCTGTTGTGATAAGACGAATGGTGAACAGCTGATCAGGACTGACCACTGGCCCGGGTGTGTTGATACAGGGAATTAGCCCCAACACGTATGTTAACATGTACAGAGTACATATATACACAGGACTTACCGGTCTCTTGTCAAACTGTGACATTTTGGCATTGTATAGCCTATATTTTTGCATATCTTTATTACTACATTGCACTTGCAGCGCATGTAGATATGTTTTGTTTTTTGCAAAATAAGTTTTGAAGAAATCGTGTAATTTATCCAGATATTTGGCAAATTACCTACATATTCACTCTCCAGTCATAAAATGAATGCAACATTAAAGGTTATTTATAAATATGCAAATGAAAAAGACGTACCTTCTTCTAAATCCAGTTTGCACTCTCCTCCAGGTCCCTGCTCTTCCTACAACCACCGCGCCGATTGGCACGGCCTCTCTAAGCCAACCCCGCCATGATCTGGGGTCTGTACTCTCAGCAGACGAAATGATCGGACGCTAGGCCGTGTATTCGAGCGTGTCGGCAGATAGCGGTATTGACCGTCACGGACCACGATAAGCGGCGGAGAGTTTACATCAGACAATACGGTGCGGTACGCTAGCTTTACTCTTTATATCAATTACATAAACCGGTCAAAAGTCAACGTGACAAATTTATCCGTCAGTGCACTTAATGACCCTGTTGACAGAGGCCCTGATAAGATACGTAAATTAAAACGTTTATTTATTTCTCCACAAAACACCGTGAACTATGACCCCTCAGTCTCTTTAGAATCGCCCCTTCAAGACGATTCTAAAGAGTGCACACAACATAGGCGAGATTAATATTTTTAATTTGTCTATGACTACCTGTTGGACTACTTGTATGTTTCTATTACATGCTATTTCCAAAAAGAATATTTTGCTCATTATGTCATTAGTATTCCTGCAAATGAAATTATGCCTAACCAGCAGTTATTAATACATTGCCCTATCAAATACACGCGTAGCGGTATTGAACTGACTTTGCGAATTATAAGGGGAAAAAACTAGAATATATTGAACTAAAAATCAATACAGTGCTATATTAATTAACACTTTACTTCATAAATACGCCTTTATACCCCTTTGCAAACAGGGGACCCAGATCAGACGGCTCCTACAGATTCTGCTATATGTAAAAAAAACCGTGTCCTTGTGCTATTATAACACATTGATATACAGTAAAACCTCTCTATAACAGCCACTAAATTATGTTCATTAGTTGATATTTAGGAAAGGTGGCTGCTATAGCAAGGTGAAGGTAAAACAGAACGTTCCTATATGAGGGTTCTGTTTTACTTTCATCTTGCTTTAAGCAGCCCCTGCCCTTAGCACAAACTACTTGATGTAATTTAGTGGCCGTTATAGAGAGGTTTTACTGTAATTGGTATTCATGACGTCATTATTTCTTACATGAATTAGTCTTACGTCTATTCTCCATTGAGGCTCTCGGTTAAAAGATTCTCATACAACGAACCGAAACAGTTAACAAAGCAACATTTCATTTACAATGCGCAAAAGCATACCTCTATTCCAAACAAAATTAAATGAAACTCAATCAGCGAGGGTTATGTTTACAATAATTTTATCGGGGACCAGATCAGACTCTGAAAATTCCGGCGTCCAATCCAGTCCCACACGTAGAATGTACGATTGGGCTGTACCCTTAATCGTAACTACTCGCCGTATTCCGTCAGAGTTCGGAAATAGCCGAGGTGTTCCGAGTGCTGTACCCTTATATTCATGGCACACTCCACCCATTATGAATATTTATCATAAGACATAAGACAAGTTTTATTTAATGTCGGGTGTTCATAACATAATAACATAAGCCCTGATGGGCTTTTATTCCGACAAAACAAGAGTAGAAAAACAAAAACGACAAAATAAAAGTATGAACATGCAGTCATGCACATTGAAAAGTATCACATACAGCATGCTTATATAAGACAGTATCACAGTATTTACATTAGTATGAAGCTATCACAGCTAGATCTATTATATTGATTTTTTGGTTGCGAATAAAAGAAATATAATAAATTAGACCCCTTTAGTTTATCAACTTTTTGTTTTATTTTAACTGTTATATAAAACAGGAGAAAACATGTACATAGCTATAGGAAACAGTATAGAATCAGATCTAAGATATTCTATAGACAAACAAAGCAGAGCCTCATCAGACGGCCCCTACAGACTCCACTCGTATGAATAATAATTGATTAGTTTATATTGGTACAGTAGAACCCCTCTAATGTGACCACTTACAGAATGCACAGGTCGGTCTTCGTAAGCAGGTGGCTGCTTAATGCAGGGCGAAAGTTATGCAGAAAGCTCCTGTAAGAGATTTCTGCATAGCTTTCGTCGTGCATTAAGCAGCCACCTGCCCCTGCCACCCATAATTGTGCCCATTTTTGTGGTCGCATCAGAGGGGTTCTACTGTATATAAAACAACCGAATACACGGGTATACACAATAGCTAAGCTGTTCTATAATCAAATAGATCAGACCCCCATATGACGATTTCTATAAGAGCTTCTGATCTGGGTCTACTCCGTTTGTAAAGTAGTCAAAAGGCGTCTCTTTGGAGTAAAGTGTTAAAACACACCGATACATTTACCTCAAATGCAACATTCTCATGATTTCACGATCGGTAATAAAGTACAAGGAGCTTCGTCCGCATTAACTCCCCTAACTCAGATTACAACCATTTTGTCCACGGTCATAGGGGCCTGTATCTCTCCCTGGGAGTCTATATATACTACGGTAAAAACTCGATGTTTCGAAATTTTGGTAATGAAGAATTGGTGCCTTTTTATGAAGGTGGTTGTTTAAAGAAGAGATAAAGTAATACAGAAAGCTCCTTTAGGACCTTTCTTCGTGACTTTCACTCTGCATTAAGCAGCCACCTATCTTAAGACCGAAAATGGTAATTGTTTTTTAGTTCGAAATATCGAGTTTTGAATGTATATAATAACTTATATAGAGTCCCATGCAAGGAGCGACACAGACCCCTATGTCCACTATATTGGACTGACAATATCAATGTTTTGATTCAAAAATCTAAATTGAATAATTTTTGCACACTTTGAATTATGATTTATCAGCACTTACAGAACTTTGTTAAGGACATGTAGCTGTGGCTTATGGTCTATATTGTTTTTTCCCCACGGCGTTGCATAACATAATAAAGAAAGTACATAACATAATAAAGAAAGCACATAACATAATAAAGTACATAACATAATAAAGAAAGTACATAACATAATAAAGAAAGTACATAACATAATAAAGAAAGTACATAACATAATAAAGTACATAACATAATAAAGAAAGTACATAACATTAATAAAGTACATAACATAATAAAGAAAGTACATAACATAATAAAGAAAGTACATAACATAATAAAGTACATAACATAATAAAGAAAGTACATAACATAATAAAGAAAGGAAAATGGTAATTGTAAGACAGCTACGGCGTTCCATAATTCTACACGGTTGCCGCGACGTCGTTGTAATCTATACACACAGTTTGGATCCAAATGAAACACTGGGATTCAAACCGCTCAACACTCTGACGGCAATTTGGAAGGGGAAATTGAAGAAAAAATAACTTGTAGAACTGTAGCATATGGCAATATTAACATGAGTTATTGGTATTGGTATAGAAACTTTAGTCAGATTTATTATAAGTTTATCAAACAGCAGATTCGGATTAGTCGGCCCCTACAGGAGCAACTCTATTTGCAATCTCTAAGTAATAACAATGGATTTTGATATACATACTGATGTTAACAAGTCCGACTCCTAATAACTAATGTTCATATTCATTAATTTATTACAGGTATGATATGCATGTTTAACATCAATATGTGGTCATGTGATACTTGTTAATTTATTATGACTATTTGTATGACTAGAAACTGTATCAGTTTATGTCAAATAAAATATTCTATTCTATTCTATTCTATTTGCGATGGCGTCAAAAGGCGTTTATAAGAAGAAAATGGTTAACACTTATTCAGTGAACTCACTGTTGAGACCGAATGTCAAACAGTTTGGCTCTGAATCAAACGCAGCATTTGATCTGAATCCACTCATTCGGCCAAAGACGTGTACATCGCTATATAAGGTGAAGCATCTCGCAGATAACCATCTTTTAGTGTGTTGATTCGCTAATACGCAGTAAAACCCCGATAATTTCAGTAAAGACAAATTTAGCACCTTTTATGCATTTGGCTGCTTAATGCAGAACGCTCCTAGATCACAAAGCTCTGATCAGGGTCTGCTGTGTTTGCTTATGATATAATACATTATAGATAGGATACTTTAAAGTTTCTACCATGGCCAAAACTTCCTGTGTCCATTTGCTAGTGTAGCAAATTAATGTAATTAATATTCATGAAGTCATTATTTTCATGTTATAAAGGGTTAAAACGGGCCCCTGATCTGGGTATTTGGGACTATGCCTATGAACTAAGGTGAATTGGTAGATCAACTTTACCTTGGCAAGCGAGTGTATGTTTCAGCGTAATGCGAATTCATTAACCCTTTCCGTCATATACAGTAGAACCCCTCTAATGCGAACACTTATTGAATAAACATGGATGTCTTTATAAGCAGGTGGTTCCTTAATGCAGGACAAAAGTAATGCAGAAAGGAGATTTCTGCATTACTTGTGTCCTGCATTAAGCTACCACCTGACTCTACCACCCAGACTTATACCTATTTTAGGTGGTCGCATTAGAGGGGTTTACTGTACACTGTAAACGCTTTTTCGCACATTTGCAAACAGAACAGAGTTGCATAGATTCTATAATGGTGAACAAACCCGAGCCCTTTTTCATGTTGCATTTTATTGATTCTGTTCATGAATATGAACGAGGTGATAAAGTCTATAATAAATGTTAAACAGGGAAAGGGTTAGACGCAGTTGGAATAAAGCACGTGAATGAGCATCGAACTAATTCCATTAATGTTGTACGCATTTAGTGGGAGACGGCCCAAGAATCAGAAATATGTTATAATCTGCATATGAATCTATCTGCAGCTACAAATGATGAACTACTGTCGCCATCTAGATTGCTATGCTATTTTATGCGTAAACACTTAATATTAATATTTTAGCTGATAGATAGTGCATTTGTAAACATAGTACACTTAGACAAGAAGACTCCTGTAGGGCCATCAAATCAGGGTCTGCTCTGTTTGTATGTGGATTAATATAGATTTGACTCTCCAGTTTCTACCATGGCCAAACCTCATCGTTTTAATATACCATTATAAAATTATATAACTGCATGATAAAATTTTAAATACTATATTATTAATATTCATAACGTCACTCCTATATGAGTGTTTTGTCTAGTTTTTGCTCAGCATTAAAAGCTACAAGCTGTCTTTAAATGCAGACTTAACCCTACAGTGTCATGAAGACGGGTATATCATGTGCAAACGCTTTAGACCCATATGTGACGTTGAGTAACTCGGCGTCTCATCAGGATTCAAACTGTTTGACACTCTGTATATCTTTTTAATAAAGACATTGACCAAGCGCCCATTCTAAATCGTGAAGCAGACGATTATGTATCCAGCAGACGACAATGTTGACACTGAAACTATTAAGCGCTCGCCTAACCCTTTACTCCACAAATACGCTTTTCTATGCCTTTGCAGAGTAGACGTAGATCAGACGACTCTTATATGGTATGTTCTGTTTGCTAATGAAATAATATAGATATTATTCAACAGTTTCTGGCAAAATCTTCACGTGGCCATGTGGTGTTAAAAATTAATCTAATTAACAATCATGATATCATTATTTCTTATATGAATTCATGAACACACTAAAAGGGTTAGACGATTTTCCACAGTACATATAAATGACGAATGTTTACAACTTTACAAGTACAAGAAAATAAGTTCACCTAATTTCATTATTACGCATGCAGCGCATCTCCCATGCGTCTTTCTCGTTCATGCCGGAAGTGATAATGGGCAGATAGCATCAAACCTATTATCGTGACACGCCTTCATATCGTTGGTATGTTTCATCAAAGGATTTAGATTAATCAACTAATGCATGCATTTCTCAGTCGAGCCGCCCAAAGGTTTCTTTGGACAGAATTTGCTACATTTCTTGTAAGGTACAGCGTGTTAAAACGAATTGGTGGAACCATGGATCCATTGGTATGGTTCTAACTGTTTGCTTTCCCTCAATACAAACGCTTTTTCACGCCATTGCAAACAGGTAGATCCTGATCAGACGGCTTCTGTAGATCAGGATATGCACTGTTGGCTTATGAAAATATCTGAATACAGTTTCTACCAATACTAAAACTTTCTGCGTGGTACACATACAGAAATACATATCCTAGGAAACTGGCAAAGTTCTTAGTGAAAGCAATTAACCTAAGAAGAAATGCCAATTTCGTATGATTGAGGTAATTTTATTGTTAACTTACTACTCATATATATGTACATATAGAATATATCTGTTATATACAATGTAGATGTTTGAAATGGTGACTTATAGACCCACTGGGCCGGGTGCTAAATCATTTAAATATTTGATATGTTATATATGATTTGTATAATATGCACATGTCACAATAATAAAATATTTACTTACTTACTTACTTACAGATTAAGGGCCTCATGGAAGATTAATTGTATCAAGTGAGTTTTCTCGTTAAATAAAGTATTTATTATTATTATTATTATTATTATTATTATTATTATTATTAACCCTTTCGCTGCCAATGCCGGATCTGTGATTACCTATGCAAATAGTTTGGATCCAGATGAGACGCCGAGTAACTCGGCGTCTCATCAGGATCCAAACTGTTTGTTACTGTTACTATGTTTTTGAAACAAAAACGAAGAAAATCAAAAGAATGAAAATTTGTAGCAGATGACACAGTTAGCAGACGACAGAGTTTGGCAGCGAAAAGGTTAATGTGATAAATAATAATGATGTCACCATAGCTTAATATATCGCTCAATGATTTTGTTCCGTATATGCGAACGGAAAATTACTAACATTTAACATTTGATTTTTGATATTTTATTGGTGTTCAAGGGATAGTTTGCTTTAATTTACCCACTGGTTTTAATACCGTTATATGCAACTAGAAGTTTAGTTTGAGTATATTGTTGTTGGTCTATCTGTCTGTTTGTCTGTCGGTGTGTCTGTCTGTCGGTGTATCTGTCTGTTTGTCGGTGTGTCTGTCTGTCTGTCTGTCGGTGTGTCTGTCTGTTTGTCGGTGTGTCTGTCTGTCTGTTTGTCGGTGTGTCTGTTTGTCGGTGTGTCTGTCTGGTTGTCGGTGTGTATGTCTGTTTGTCGGTGTGTCTGTCTGTTTGTCGGTGTGTATGTCTGTTTGTCGGTATGTCTGTCTGTCTGTCGGTGTGTCTGTCTGTTTGTCGATGTGTCTGTCTGTCTGTTTGTCGGTCTGTCTGTCTGTTTGTCGGTCTGTCTGTCTGTTTGTCTGTCTGTCTGTCTGTCTGTTTGTCGGTGTGTCTGTCTGTCTGTCTGTCGGTGTGTCTGTCTGTCTGTTTGTCGGTGTGTCTGTCTGTCTGTCTGTATGTCGGTGTGTCTGTCTGTTTGTCGGTGTGTCTGTCTGTTTGTCGGTGTGTCTGTCTGTCTGTTTGTCGGTGTATGTCTGTCTGTTTGTCGGTGTGTCTGTCTGTCTTTCTGTCGGTATGTCTGTCTGTTTGTCGGTGTGTCTGTCTGTTTGTCGGTGTGTCTGTCTGTTTGTCGGTGTGTCTGTCTGTTTGTCGGTGTGTCTGTCTGTTTGTCGGTGTGTATGTCTGTCTGTTTGTCGGTGTGTCTGTCTGTCTGTCTGTCTGTCGGTGTGTCTGTCTGTTTGTCTGACCAATACTTTAATATAGGTCATACCTTTTTTATTGTTAAGTCAGACCCTTCCATCGTGGAATGTATTTTGCTCTCATGACGCTGCAACGTGTCAGTGGAACCATGACAATGCCAAGGCTAAAAATTAAGGGTCAAAGGTCAAATTTCTAAAACTTTAGCAATAGCTTTAACATTTGATTTATTAGAGACACAAACTTCACATTTAACTTTACACTTTTTAGAGACAGATACTTCGCAGTTAACCTTACACTTGTTGACTAAGATTTCGTCGTCATAAAATGCTTCTGCTTCAGAATTCCTTGCATTTTATTTCCCAAACACAAACAATGTCAAAGAGTTTGGATCTTGACGAGACGTAGCTACCCCGTGTCTCATCAAGACCTAATCAGTTTGCAACTATACTCAGTGACTCGTCTACAGAACATCTGAACGCAGACAACAAGAGCCGATCTCCACCCCACCCCCACCCTCCACACACACACGCGCGCGCACGCACGCACACGCACACGCGCGCACACACGCACACACTCGAGGTGGCCAGGCAGATAGTGATGGTCAATCACCGCCTCTTCTGCTACGTTGTCTGTTAAGTTACGACATTACTAGAGCTAACACTCGCTTCAGCGAACTGCAGGTTTGTAGACCTTTCCTTTACTGTCCACAGCCCCTAGTATCCTCCATACTGACTGATATAAAGCCTCTACGGCAAACCACTACCAGGGGTATCGGTCCTTACAAGTGCCAGTCACATCGCTTCAATTAGTAGGCTTCATCTATCCATAGATCCCTATGACAAGGAAGCTCAACCAGGATCACTCGCTTCTTACTCATACACCAGTTTCGTCTAGAGCCTTCAAAATACAGTTGACCTTGGTGTTGTTTTCTGTCGTGAGCGACATACCGTTCATAAAGCCCAAACTGGATGGTCTATGGATTGTAGTGGCTGTTATGGCCAAACCTTCCTGTATTAGGACCTCTTGGCTCCCTCTCTATCGCCTTGCCGATCAAAGCCAAATAGATAGGTGGTGCTGAAATAGCCATATACAACGTAGTCCGGCAGAGAAACTGGATTTCTGAGAAAGGTACATTACTTATTTTGTTTCTCATATAAAGGTTGTGTACAACAGTAAAATGAAAGATTCACATTTGGACGGTGGGGATCCTTATTTCCAATAATTAATTCATGCTTTAAAATTACTCCACCCACATTATTTAACTTATTATAATTTACTCACCCCAAATACCAAACTCCCTATTCATGAAACACACACAATGTTGTGACCATTCATGAGAATCATTTCTGTGAGACTAGTTTATCCAGTAGTCGCAACTTTGACCTCAGTTGAGAAGTAAATAAAATATGGTTCATATAGGTTTGTTTATTCCGTGTTATATATATGTATATATGCAACATTCCAGTGATGTTCGGTTTGTTACTGTGCATACTCTTATGTTCCTGAATGTTACTTGTTGTTCACTATACAACGTATGAACTTGTTTCTACACAGCCATTTTGTACCCAGCCATTAATACTACATATACATTGATGTATGAAACTGTAGACATCATCCATTGCACACAATAGCATTTACAGTAAAACCTCTCTTAACCGGAAGTTAAATTTAGTATAAATATCGGTCTTGGGGACAGGTGACAGCTTAATGCAGGGTGGAAGTCATGCAGAAAGCTCCTAGAGGAGCTTTCTGCATGACTTTCACCATGCATTAAGCAGTCACCTGCCTAAAATATCTGAAATCTTGTCTACTAGAATTCCGGTTAAGAGAGGTTTTACTGTATATGCAGACATGAATAAATGAAAGCCCAGTAGCTACACTATCTCTTGAAAAGATTGGAAGTTCTACAACAGACATTGCGCCAAATGACTTAACATATATACAAATTTATTCATACATGTACTGAGGTTTTGGCCACAGAATGGGAAACCTATTCACTCCTTGGCTGACGTAATTACCAATACTTGACATAAAAGCAAAAACCTCAACAATTAATGTCAATAAAAAAGAATATTAGAAGAAGAAATGCTGAACCGTTAGAATATGATATAAACATACTTATGTACAACGGATCATCTAAACCTACCATACCAAACAATGCAGCTATAATAACAACACTTCCTCTAAAAGTTCTTTGCCAGCAGTCACGTTCAACACTAAAGCTGAGAAGTTGGACTTCGCCTTCTTTAATGATGTTTGCTGAAGCTCTGATTTTCGATGCCATTTGGCAGCCATTTTGCAGCCATTTTGCAGCCATTTAGGCGGTCATATTTAGGCGGCCATGTAGGCGGCCATATTTAGGCGGACATATTGCCAACTATATTTGTGTCTTTTAATTTTTCGACAATTTAATGGCCAAACATTCCACAGTTTCTTCATCATAATTAATATTAATTAGGCAAAAAAAAACCTATAGACCACTATGCAATGTCCAACTTATTCCCTGACTACACTAAACATTATCCACTAGATAGAAAGTGCAATTGAGGCATGTTTACGCTGTATTGGCCGCCATCTTGAATATCACAAAATGCCCAAGGATATCAAAGTGGCACCCGGCATAGTATCAGTCCATATGACTCCCAAAACAATAATCAAGCAAGAAAAAAACTATATACCACTATGCAAGGTCCATCTTATTCTCTGCTGGACTAATAGCTGATATCATTAACGCTGTCTGAGATGTAGAAGTGCTGCGGAACTGTGATATAGAACCATAAAGATTGGCTATATGTAGAAGTGCTACGGAGCTGTGATATAGAACCATATGGATTGGCTATATGTAGAAGTACATGGAGATGTGATATAGAACCATAAAGATTGGCTATATGTAGAAGTGCTGCGGAGATGTGATATAGAACCATATGGATTGGCTATATGTAGAAGTACATGGAGATGTGATATAGAACCATAAAGATTGGCTATATGTAGAAGTGCTGCGGAGATGTGATATAGAACCATATGGATTGGCTATATGTAGAAGTACATGGAGATGTGATATAGAACCATAAAGATTGGCTATATGTAGAAGTGCTGCGGAGATGTGATATAGAACCATATGGATTGGCTATATGTAGAAGTACATGGAGATGTGATATAGAACCATAAAGATTGGCTATATGTAGAAGTGCTGCGGAGATGTGATATAGAACCATATGGATTGGCTATATGTAGAAGTACATGGAGATGTGATATAGAACCATAAAGATTGGCTATATGTAGAAGTGCTGCGGAGATGTGATATAGAACCATAAGGATTGGCTATATGTAGAAGTGCTGCGGAGATGTGATATAGAACCATAAAGATTGGCTATATGTAGAAGTGCTGCGGAGATGTGATATAGAACCATAAAGATTGGCTATATGTAGAAGTGCTGCGGAGATGTGATATAGAACCATATGGGTTGGCTATATGTAGAAGCGCTGCGGAGCTGTGATATAGAATAATAGAACCATAAGGATTGGCTATCTTAACTCTTTCCCTGTTCTACGTTTATTTCAAATTTCAATATCTACTGAATATTTAATTAATTATAATGAAATTATATGGTGGAATATTGTAATCATTTTAGAAGGTAAAGAAACAGATTTATCAAATTCCAAAGGCAAACAGAGTAGACCCTGATCAGACGGCTCCTATAGGAGCTGTCTGATCTGGGTCTACTCTGTTTGCAAATGCGTGAAAAAATGTTTATATGAAAAAAGGGCTAAACCACTCTTCTGTAAGGTCGGTGTAATCGATATCCAGTTCGAGTAGAAGTTTGCTTATTGGGCCGGAACACGAAGTTGCGATTGTCGTATGTTTGAAATTAAATTTTGAATCTATGAAGTTAGCCTTCACTGATGCAAAATAGAATGTGAGGTTATTTCGGCTGTTCAAGTAGTACGTAGCAATAGCCGTAACTTAGAGTGGCATTGACATTGAATTTGGTTGTACAATATTTAGTAAAATGGGTCCTTGTGTACCCAGTGTACCAGGATAATCGGAAGTTTTCCTTTCTACACAGATGCATCAACATCTTGTCCTGACAAGGACAGGGAATACCCAACAACGAGATGACCCGGGACTGCTTATTTTAGTTTTTCCTTCGGTACCTAACCTTCCCCAATTCGAAAGCAAAATTGGTACAGTCATCTTGACCATGCCGTCTGCAAATACGAGCACAGTCTAAAATAATAAGCAAACCGTGCAGTCTGATTTAATAAATGACTACTACCCCATTGATTTATGTCACCAGTGCACTGGTTACATAAGGATTAAACATGACTTGTCTCACTGTGTGCGTGAATCAACGCGTATGTAATAACCCAGAACTCAGCTAGAATCTGAAAAATTAATGTATCAAAGTCCCTGCTTATTCCAGTCTCGTTTACTAATTAATTGTCTGACAAATAAATGCTCTATTCATATTAGGCATTACTTTTAAACTCATTACACAGAGTATTAATAATCAAGAAACGCTACCGCAGCTTTGCATGCGGCAACACAGGCACTTGGTGCATTGATTTAACTCTTACTCCATAAATACGTCTTTCGACGCCTTTGCAAACAAAGAAGACCCAGATCAGACGGCTACTACATTGTATAGGGTCTACTCTGTTTGCTTATTTAATAGTATGGGTATGGTTCTACAGTATGCATCATGGCCAAATCCACGTGTCATTATAAAAGTTGATCTAATTGATTTTCATGATGCCATTATTTCTTACACGAATATTCATTGAGTAAAGCCTTTCCCTTATGCAACGATGTATTTTCTCTTTTCACGTGGTTACGTTTGCTTTCGAGGATCCCCTACTGTTAGAACTTCATCTATACACTATCTCTTACACGGATCCATTAACACTTTCCTCCATAAATACGCCTTTCTGTGCCTTTGTAAAAATAACCTTTTGAAACCATTGTGATAAATAGAGCATTTGCAAATGCTCTATTTATCACAATGGTTTCAAGCTACAAACTTCTAAAATGTTCCTTTCTCTAGTAAATGCTCCTTTTGGGTAGATTCATTCAAAGAGGTTGGGTCTAAAATAGCCTATGGAGGAAAGGGTTACGTGACTGGTTCTTATTTATCTTCAATGATAAAGAAACTAAAACAAGGTAGTGACAAACAGTTTACATCCAGATCGAGGGCCGATACAAGAAGCCATATGCTCGTACCTAGAGGCTTGTCCATGTGCTCATTCCTAGGCTCTTGTCCATGTGCTCATTCCTAGGCTCTTGTCCATGTACTCATTCATAGGCTCTTGTCCATGTGCTCGTACCTAGGCTCTCGTCCATGTGCTCGTACCTAGGCTCTTGTCCATGTGCTCGTACCTAGGCTGTCGTCCATCTGCTGTTTCTGTACTGTTTTGCTCTAACGCTCTTGTTCTCACATGTTGTGTTTGTGATTCCGAATAGTTGGTAGGTAGAGTTTTAAATAAAACAAAAACCACTTAGTTCTCGTATTTTTATTTCTAAGAATTTCTGATATACAAATTACTTACCCATTCAAACGTTAATTCAACGGGTACATGTACTGATGTGATTTAACTGTTTTAGAAAAATTGTCAATTAACCCATTCCTCCATAGGCTATTTTTAGATCCACTTTGAATAAATCTACCGAAAAGGAGCATTAACTAGAGGAAAGGAAAGTATTAGAATTTTGTAGTTTGAAACCATTGTGACAAATAGAGCATTTGCTCCTATAAGAGCAAATGCTCTATTTATCACAATGGTTTCAATAGGTGATTTTTACAGAGGCATAGAAAGGGGTCTTTATGGAAGAAAGGGTTAAACCTTTCCTTTATATAAATGCCCTTTAACCTCTTGGCAAACAGAGTACATGTATACGCTCAGCAGACAGCTCCCGTAGGAGCTGTCTTACCATGGTCTGCTCTGATTGCTTATGGAACTATAATACATTTTACCATTCCTGTACAAAAATCCCTTCTACGTACATATGCCATTTAAATAATTCAGCTAATAAATATTCATGAAGTCATTATTTCTTACATAAATATTCAAAAGGGAAATGATTTGAGAAGTCGTCATTAACCCATTCCCTCATAGGCTATTTTTAGATACAACCTCTTTGAATAAATCTACACCGAAAAGGAGCATTAATTAGAAAAAGGAAAATTTTGTAGTTAGAAACCATTGTGATAAATAGAGCATTTGCTCCTATAGGAGCAAATGCTCTATTTATCACAATGGTTTCACAAAGTGACTTTTACAGAGTCGTCAAAAGTCGTCAATATGAGGGAAAGGGTTAATGATATTTATTTAACTCACAGATTGCCAATATTCTAAAGAGTGGCCACAGTATAGGGTTTAGTGGAGAAATAAAGGAACTGTTCTAGAAAATGTTTAATTCAACCTTATTTGTTTGTGCTGGATAAGGGTTAAGAAGTACGGTAATTTTGCCAAATTATTTTCAGGTACTGACTGGATTATCTCCCTTCAAATCGCGTAGCGTTGCACAAAATATATTCCACAACAAAAAACGACAGACGAGTGATAATAACGTGTCCACGATACGTTGTCCACATTTAAATTAACAACTTTCCTTATGGAATAAAATGCATCTACCTATATTCCGACTTGTTGAGGCTTTTTAGAAAGTATTGACCGAGGGTCAATTATTCTGGATAAACTCGGCCTCTCATCTGGATCCAAACTGTTTGCAAATGTAAGTCTAGCTGGAATATAAGGGTTAACCATTTACCTCATAGAGTGTTGACGCCTTTATAAATAGTGTAGACCCAGATCAGAACCTGATAGAGTTTTGACGCCTATATAAATAGTGTAGACCCAGACCAGAACCTGATAGAGTTTTGACGCCTATATAAATAGTATAGACCCAGACCAGAACCTGATAGAGTTTTGACGCCTATATAAATAGTGTAGACCCAGATCAGAACGGTCCTGTAGGGGTTGCCTGATTATGGTTTGCTCTAATTGCGTATCAATTAACTCTTTCTGTGCCAGCACTGACGTCTGCTGGATACATTGTCGTCTGCTGGACACATTGTTTTCTGTTGGACACATTGTCGTCTGCTTCAGGTATTAGTGCGGACGCTTGCTTAAGTTCTTTATACACGTAAAGCAATAAAGAGACTGCCAAACAGTGTGGATCTTAAAGAGACGCCGAGTTACTCCGTGTCTCATCTGGATCCAAACTTTTTGCATATGACATCACAGACATTCTTCATGGCAGTGAAGAGGTTAAATGAAAGATCTACTTAAATTACACTTTCTGACATAGTAACAATTGCTTTGTTCATGACGTCATTATATAAATTCAGGTATTGAATACTGTGGAGTGAAGTTAGCCATTACAGTAGATCCTGTCCTAAACTGCCATTCATTTATTGAACATAAGAGTCTTAAAACAGGTAGTTGCTTAATGCAGGGCAAAAGTAATGCAGAAAGTCGTATAGGAGCTTTCTGCATTACTCCTGCCCTGCATTAAGCTAAAGTCTGCCTTACATACCCAGGATTAGAGCTCTTGTTTGATGACTGCTTAACCCTTTCCTTGTTCTATGTTTATTTCAATTTTCAATATCTATACTGGATAGACATGGAAAAAATAGTTATAATGAAATATAGAAAGTGGAACATTATAGACATTTTAGAAAGTAAAGAAACATATCTTTCAAATTCCACTAGCAAACAGGAGCCGTCTGATCTGGGTCTACTCTGTTTGCAAAATTAATGCATGAAAACACGTCTATATGAGGGAAAGGGTTAAGGCAGGTTCTATTGTATCGCAGCACACGATACTTAACGATAATATCAGGCGTGTTTAATATAAATTAAAGTAAATATTGCTAATCCGATTACTCAGATATGTATCATTATAAATAGGTAATTAACCTTTTCCCTCATGCACATTCATGTGTTATGAAATCATTAATGTTTATTAGCTTATTTGTTTTATAATCTTGCGTGGACACAGGACTATTTTTTATCTTGGCAGAAACTGCAGAATCATATTTATATAATTCCATAAGCAAACAGAGCACTGCCTGATAAGAGGACTCCTATAGGAGCAGTCTGATCTCGATCTACTCTGTTTGCAAAACCAAGAAAATGCGTTTATCTGAGTGAAAGGGTTAAGACGGTTGATAACTTAATGAAGAGTGAAGCTCCTGCATTTAGCTCTTTTGAGAGCTTTCTGTGTGACGTTCATCTTGTATTAACTCTTCCCTTCATATACACGATTTTATTCATGCATTTACAAACAGAGTAAACCAAGATCAGACGGCCCCTATAAGAGCATTCTGATCAGGATCTGCTCTGTTTGCTTATATAATTTGATAGATCTTTCTAAAATGGCTACAATGTTCTACCTTCCATATTATATTATAACTGTTTTGTCCATGAATATTCAGTAGGTATCTAAATTGGGAATAAACAAAGAACATTGAAAGGGTTAAGCATAACTTAACGAATTACAACAATGAAAAACAAAAATAACCGTTATGATTGTGATTCAAATATGTTTAATAATGCATAATACAATGTAATTGCAATTTTTTAAAAAGCATCTCTGTTCAAGACCATATTCTTAAAATATCATGGATATTACGATACCACAGATGCGATATGTAGACTGTTTATATTCATCTTGTAGCCACGAGATATTTATACACGACACTACTATATCGTGGTCAGGACTTATTATCTCGTGGCCACGACATACTTATTCAGCCACACTTATTAATTGTATCGTGGTTTATTATTATTATTATCTCGTGACTAAGGCTTATTATCTCGTGGTCACAAATTATTATCTCATGGTCACGAATAAGTATATCGTGGTCTCAACTTATTATCTCGTGGTCATGAATTATCACTTCGTAGTCATGTGCTATTATCTCGTGGGCACGAAAATTCATCTCGTGGTCACGTGTTATTATATCATGACCACAACTTTTTATCTCGTGATCACGGCTTATCTCGTGGACACGAGATAATTATTCAGCCACAACCTCAATTATATCGTGGTCACAACCCATTATATGAGCTGAGATAACTGTCAAAGCAGAGGCTTTGATTATTGATTATCCCTAGTCCACGCCAATCAGATGTCCAATCAGAAGCGTCGAATAAAACACTTTGCAACATTATATTTCTGAATAAGCACATATATGTCTTTAATAGAAGGAGCTGCTTAATGCAGAACGAAAGTAAACGAGGTTTTACTAAAGTTATTCTAGAAGTATTGTACTGTCACGACAGTTAGGACCCAGTAAAGTGTAGTTAGTTTATATGATGTGTATTGCATGTATTTCTTCAGTTGCCGTATGTCTATCTTTCTTAGTATCTTTTCCATTGTCAATCTATAAATCAGCTATTCTGATAGGTGAATTATGTTGTGGCCAAAAAGTAGAGATAAATAAGCAGTGGTCACGAGATATAAAGAATTACTTCATGTCACCCATGAGCCACCGTAGAATATTGGTCTGCACGTACAATAAATATGCACAATTGTCCATGATCACGTCACAATAAATATGCACTTACTACGCGAATAAATGTATGTATAATAATTATGAAACACATTAGATGAAATACTGGACGGTATACATGTACCTGTCACCATTTACTCAATACTACTCTCTTTCTACGCTTTTGCAATCAGGGTAGACTCAGACCAGACAGCTCATGTAGGTATTTGCCCAGTTTATTACAGTACTGATTCTAAAATGTGTGACCATGACAATTTAATGAAATATTTCTGGTTCATTACAATAATATACTAAAACAATAATTAATATTCATAATGAGCGTAGTGTTGTATAAACAATTAACCCTTACAACGCTGCATTTTCAAATGGACTATTCTAAAATTTAAACAGGTCAAGCTTATAGTGACTATTTAGGGATGTTTCTTAAGAAAAGTGTAACATGACATACCCTGATGAGAGGGCTCCTATAGGAGCCCTCTTAGCAGGGTCTACCCTGTTTGCAAGGGTCATATGTGACTCGTGTCTCGCACTGTAAGGGTTAAATTCCAAACATAATCCAGGTTCACCAAAAACTTTATAGTAGCAACCTTCACTGGCACTTCATTGCTTTTAAAAGACAATATATCCACTGAACGTCTTTCAAAGACATACGATAAAACGTCTCCAAAGTATCCCCAGATATGTCTGTCTGAATGTGGTATGATAAGAAACGCGACAGTTGGTAGGGTGAGAAACGCGAACAGTTGGTAGGATTAGAAACGCGACAAATGGTGGGATGAGAAACGCGACAGTTGGTAGGATGAGAAACGCGACAGTTGGTGGGATGAGAAACGCAACAGCTGGTAGGATGAGAAACGCGACAGTTGGTGGGATGAGAAACGCGACAGTTGGTAGGATGAGAAACGCGGACAGCTGGTAGGATGAGAAACGCAACAGTTGGTGGGATGAGAAACGCCGACAGTTGGTAGGATGAGAAACGCGGACAGTTATCTAAAATATACCTCTTATATGCATATTTTATTAACCCTTTACTCCATGGATATTCTTGCAAGAAAAAGTGATATCATGAATATTAATCATCATTCTTAATAAAGACATATGGACATGAGTGTTTTTGGACATGACAGAAACTGTACTTGTATTATATCATAAGCAAACAGAGTAGAACCTGATCAGACGGCTCCTACAGGTGTCGTCTGATCTGGGTCTACTCTGTTTGCAAAGGGGTAGAAATGCGTGTTTATGGAGAAAAGGGTTCATTGCTGTAGATAAGAGCCGTATTTACAAAAGAAATAGATTGAACTTTGACATTTCTCCGCCATAAAGCATTATGCCGCCACTGTCCAGGGCGATTCTAATGCGTAGCAAAACGATAGAATTTGACTGAGAAAGATTTCGATAGTTTGTGCATTAAGTATCTACAACTATCTATCTATCTATCATTTTGTAGACTTTCTAGTGCAATCATTTTAGTGATATGCTATTGTAGTCATTTCAGAGTTATTCTAGCGTAATCATTTTTGTGACATTCTTTTGTATATTTCTTTAAAGAAATTCTGTTGTAATCATTTTAGAGACGTTCTTTTTTAATCATTTTAGTGACATTCTAGTGTAGTCATTTGAGAGACGTTCTAGTGTAGTCATTTGAGAGACCTGTAGTGTAGTCATTTGAGAGACTTTCTAGTGTAGTCATTTTAGAGACTTCTAGTGTAATAATTTAAGAGACGTACTAGTGTAGTCATTTGAGAGACTTCAAGTGTAGTCATTTTAGAGACGTTCTAGTGTAAGTCATTTGAGAGACTTCAAGTGTAGTCATTTGACAGACGATCTAGTGTAGTCATTTGAGAGACGTTGTAGTAAAGTCATTCGAGAGACTTCTAGTGTAGCCATTTTAGAGACTTTCTAGTTAAGTCATTTGACAGACGATCTAGTGTAGTCATTTGAGATACGTTCTAGTGAAGATAGTCGAGAGACTTCTAGTGTAGTCATTTGAGGGATGTTCTAGTGTAGTCATTTGAGGGATGTTTTAGAGTAGTCATTTGAGGGATGTTTTAGTGTAGTCATTTAAGAGACGTTCTAGTGTAGTCATTTGAGAGACGTTCTAGTGAAGTTATTCGAGAGACTTCTAGTGTAGTCATTTTAGAGACGTTCTAGTGTAGTCATTTTAGAGACGGTCTAGTGTAGTCACTTTAGAGACGTTCTAGTGAAGTTATTCGAGAGACTTCTAGCGTAGTCATTTTAGAGACGTTCTAGTATAGTCATTTGAGGGATGTTCTAGTGTAGTCATTTGACGGATGTTTTAGTGTAGTCCTTTAAGAGACGTTCTAGTGTAGTCATTTGAGAGACGTTCTAGTAAAGTCATTTGAGAGATGTCTAGTGTAGTCATTTTAAAGACGTTCTAGTGAAGTCATTTGAGAGACTTTAAGTGTAGTCATTTAAGAGACGTTCTAGTGTATTCATCTGACAGACGATCTAGTGTAGTCATTTGAGATACGTTCTAGTGAAGTTATTCGAGAGACTTCTAGTGTAGTCATTTTAGAGACGTTCTAGTTTAGTCATTTTACAGACGTTCTAGTGTAGTCACTTTAGAGACGTTCTAGACTTCTAGTGTAATCATTTTTGAGACGTTCTAGTGTAGTCATTTGAAGGATGTTCTAGTGTAGGCATAAAAGGGATGCTCTAGTGTAGTCATTTGAGGGATGCTCTAGTGTAGTCATTTGAGAGACGTTCTATTGTAGTCATTTTAGAGACGTTCTTTTGAAGTCAGTTTAGAGGCGTTCTAGTGTAGTCACTTTAGAGCAGTTCCATTGTATAAAATGTGGCCTCTCCTGGCTGCATCAGCCTGTTTTCACTACAAACAGTAACGTTCTATATTGATTTACGACCGATCCAAGAAACAATCCTGTTTCCTACATCGCAAACATGGTAACTAATTACAGTTATCCATGATGGACCACGCTACCATAAAGTCGCTTATGACTTATCACGGTCATAACGAGAGCATACACACATATTAAGTGTATTCGTGTACTGTGGTGGGCAATACACACATTTCATTGCCCGTGTGTGTCATGAAAATAATAGTAAAACATGATGATTAACCCTTTCCCTCATGAATATTCGTGTAAGAAATAATGATATCATGCATATACATAAGTTACTTTCATAATGATATATGATCCGGAGCAACAGATAAAGGAGCGCACGCAAATACTAAAATCGTTATTTCTCCACCATACCCTATGTCGTGACTACTCTTTAGAATCGTCTCGAAGATACGATTTCAACGAGTGATCACAACATATGGTTTGGTAGAGAAATAAATGAGTTATTCTTGAAAATGCTTTTCTAATTTACGCATCTGATCCGGGTCTCTGTGGTCACATGATTTTGTTTACTTTGACAGAAACTGACTTTTGAATTAGACCTGAATAATTTCAAAAACAAACAAAAACAGACCCTGATCAGACGGCTCCTAAAGGAGCCGTTTGACCTGGGTCTACTATGTTTGGAAAGGCCTAAAACTAGCGTCTCTCTATGAGGGAAATGGCTGAAGCATATTGTCAAATATAATCAGTGTTTGTCGTCCGAGGTATCAACAGTAGTCTCGTGTTCATCATCTGATCCAGTGTCCAGACTCTCGCCATCGTTGTTATCCATAATAAAACTTGAAAGACCCGAGCTCGACCTGATTGCGTTTTCATTGGCTGGAGGTTGTAGAGACTGGTGCGGGGTGTTGGGTTCTGAGCCAATGACATCAGTCTCGATTGCAATATCACGAACCATAACACCGTGTCCATTTATATGGTCAATAGGGGCTTTAGACAAAGTACCTTTTCCTTCTCCAATTAAATCGTTTCTTGAGATTTGAAGAAAGGTATTGTTAAACGTACCATCATCGTCCCGACCGGAATAAGTTGTGTAGCTTCCATTTACAAGTCTTCCTTCGTATTTAGCGAACTCTGATTGGTATTTGTCTAGTTTTGTGCTTACCACAGTTTTTGATGACGTGCTCTCTTTTGCATCCTCACGTCCACGGGGATACACATCCCGCTTGTCATCTTTCCCGTGCATCACTTTGCCATATATGATCCTCGCTCTTTCACTCGATCTGTTATTGTACGCATGGCTTGCGTTTGTTTTCCGTGCAGAGATAAACACTTCCCCGGGTTCAAAACGAAAAACAACATCTTGTCGTCTCACCTCATTTCGGGTTATCTCCCCATTTTCATTCATTGGTGTTTTCTGGTGATGCGGAACGTGATTTAAATCAAGTTTCACTGACGGGGGAATTTCTTCTTTCCCTTCTCTAAACTCACGTTTTTTGTAACCTTGATAGCTCTTTCGTAACATTTTCGTTTCTGGCTTTCTAGCACTTTCCGCAAACACTTCAAGTTTGTTGAATCTTTTTAGAACAGACTTATTTATCTTTGAACCACTTTGCAGCGATGCTGACGACGAATTGGACTGCGACGTTCTATTTGATCTCGCAGTAGGTATTTTTGTAATAATTTTGTCAACTTTTGTCTCAACTTCATCTTTTGGAATATTATTTTCGTTTGCATTGTCTATACTTGCAACATCAACCGTTTCCTCTATTGTGTCATTTTTGTCTATCTTTGGAATATTGTCACTTGTTGTCATGTGCATGGTTTTCTCTAAATGAAACGGTTTACGTTTTGATGGCATGTCCTTTTTCAATGACAGTGTCACTATTGTGGCTTTAGTTGTCTCCCTCTCCAGTGTTGATCCATGTGTATCTTCGTCATGGTCTTGTAGTACAGCACTGTTTGGTGGGGAAACCAGTTCATTGACATCGGCCATTTCAGTATCATCATTTAAACATTCTTGATTATCACATTTTCTGTCACCAGCACTATGAAAATATTTTGTTTTGCTCCTAGTATCATTCTCCAGCTCGACACGTTCATTGATGTTCACAGTTTTCAATCCTCCTTTATCAGTTGGAATTTTAACGACATCCGGCTGTAGTAGTTTCACATTGTGCGTTTGCTTTGACTTGGTTAGCGCTAATGTTGTCAGTGATCTCGGCTGCACTGCTAGTCGGGCCATCAGCTCTAAGTCATCGTGTGATCTCTCTTTCTTCTCTAGTGCTTCCAAATCTCTCATTTTTAATTTCAACATAGACTTTTGTTGAAGCTTATATCTATTCATTCTTTCCTCTTTTTCAGTATGCAGATGTTTCCCAAACGAATCCACATGCAGTTCTAAGAATGTATTTGGCATTTTTCTCATTCTAGAGCCAACGTATACATGCACGTGCTGGCTGAACAAATTCATTTTCTTGTTCCTGTCGTCCTGATATCTCTGAAGTCTGTCTTTGATACTTTCTTCCATAATAGCTCTCTGAGCCTTGTCAAACACTTCATTTGGCATTTCTGAAAACCACTTGTCAAGTTTGGAATCTGAGGCAGAGAGTTTCCTCTGTAGGGTGGAAGTAATGTTAGCCCCGTTATCCACCTTCTTTCGATGTACTTTCGGCAAACCCACTTTTGGTGGCGCACTGTCTTTTATTTCTCCGTCGCCTCTATCTACTGCACTTATTGCATTGCGAGTAATGTTTGGAAGATTTAAACCTCTGAGGTTTTCTTTATCCTCCTCATGTATTTTTCTCACGTCCCCAATACAAGTTCGGTGTCGGGTCAGCACAAACACGTCCAATTTTTTCTCCGTCGCCTGCAGGCTTAAAGCACTTTGTCCAGGCTTATTTGCTGACCTGTCTAACTGATTTGGAACTCGTCTGATCTCATTCATACTGACCGTTCGAGACAGTTTTGGAAGCAATCCAGGGGTATTAAGGGATTTTGACAACTCTTGTTTAAACCTTGCAGCCAAATCCTCAGTGGATTTTGTTCTGTTCGCCAAAATAGTGTACATTTCCCTCGGGTTTGTCAGGTCCCGCGATAACTCCTTTTCATACACACCTGGGTGGCTCCGGATCAAAAGTTCCTGTGGTGTCATTTCCCTCATGTTTCGGTCACGGTCTGTCATTATAGAGTGTTCAACACTGGACACCAAACGATCGAAATCGATGTTCACGCTTGCCTGGAACTGGACGGCCGTTGGGTTCCACTCAGCTCCGCCATTCGACGGTTCTGGTACCTTCAAAGCCCTATAAAGACATACAGCATCGTTAGCCATTTTGTTCATATAAACGCGTTTTCGCGCATTTACAAAGTATACCCATATTACAGTCTGTTCCGTTTGCTTATGGAATTACATAGATCTGATACTACAGCTCGAGTCAAAACAAACATTCTCTTGAAAAGATAACATTAGAAAAGTTGTTATTGAATATTCACAAACTGACTAGTTCATTAAGGGAACGGTTAAAGGGAGAAAACAGGTGACAGCAGGGCACATCTATAAACTGGTTACCTGCTTAATACTCGTGCATTTAATATGAACGTTTGGATATTTATTAGCTGAACTTTATAATAGCATTGTGAGTAAATACACAATGGCATATATCATATCATAAAGCAAACAGATCAGAAATCACCTAGAGGAACTGTCTGGTTTGGGTCGAATCTGCTTGACAATGCTTATCAATACCTATCTACCAGGTAAATCATTAATTACAGTGACGTTAACCCATTCCCTTATAGTGACGACTTTTGACGACTCTTTTGACGACTCTGTAAAAGACGCTTTGTGAAACCATTGTGATAAATAGAGCATTTGCTCCTACAGGAGCAAATGCTCTATTTATCACAATGGTTTCAAACTACAAATTCCAAAAGTTTCCATTTCTGTAGTTAATGCTCCTTTTCGGTAGATTTATTCAAAGTTGTATCTAAAAATAGCCTATGAGGTAATGGGTTAAAAGAATCGACTTAAGTTTATGGTAGTGTTACTGTGAGACGATTGGGTGTACATAATGCAGCGTCTTTCAGGGCAGATAACTAGTTAATACCACAAAACGTAATACAGAAAGCTGCCTTAACTCAATCTCCCCTAGACTATTTTAGACCCAATCTCTTTGAATTAATCTACCGAAAAGGAGCATTGACTATAGAAAATGAGACTTTTAGAAATGCGGAATATTCAAACCATTGTGTTAAATAGAGCATTTGCACCTATGGAACATATGCTCTATTTATCACAATGGTTTCAAAGAATGGGTTTTACAGAGGCGCAAAAAGGCACCAGTAGGAGAGAATGGGTTAAATATTCTAACAACCGTCATTATAACCATTTCTCTCATGCATATTCCTGTGAGAAATAATGAATACATGTATACTGATTAACGGATTTTTATAATGACATCATGACCAAGGGAATATTTGTCCATGGCAGAAACTTTAGAATCAGGCCTATATTATTCCATAAGCAAACAGAACATACCTTGATCAGACGTCTCCTACAGGAGTCACCTGATCTGGATCTACTCTGTTTGCAACGACCTTAACCCTTTACTCCATAAACAAGCTTTTCAACGCCTTTGCAAACAGAGTAGACCCTGATCAGATGGCGCCTGTAGGAGCCGTCTGTTCAGGGTCTATTCCGTTTCCTTATGAAATAATATAAATGTGGTTCTACAGTTTCTGCCATATGTCACACAAGCCTTTATAAAAATGAATCCAATTAATATTCATAATGTTATTATTTCTTACATGAATATTCATGAAGAAAATTATTAATCAGTGACCCAGAAAATCCTATTCTTAACGACCCTTGTAAAGAGTAACACTTGTATCATCACCCACGCATTCGTTCGTGGAGTTTCAATGCCAATATTTAACCCTTACAACGCTAAATCTTCAAATTAAACAGGTCAAACTGATTGTGAATATTTATGATTTTTTCTAAAGACATATCAAACAGTGCAGACCCTAATCAGAGGGCTCCTCTAGGAGTCCTCTCATCTGGGTTTACACTGTTTGCAAAGGACATAAGTGGCATGTGTCCTGCACTGTAACGGTGAACCCTTAATCCCACTATCCTTGACTTGACTCGCATTGCAAACAGCTTGCACCCCGATGAGACGCCGAGTAACTCATCAGGATCCAGGCTGTTTGACACTTGCTCAATAGTTTCTCAAAAGTTTGATCGAATCGGAAGTAGTCAATACTGCACCAGATCTAAATTTAATTAGACATTATTTTTTCTCATCGGGGCAGGGATTTAGACTTAACAACATATTATCCCAATATATCAGGTATATGGCCAGGTCAGATATGTTTTGTCTAAAGTTACTCTAGTTTACCGACGATGGCTTGAGAAGTTCACAAAGTTATCCCTTATCACACCAAGCGCGACCGCCGCATTTGCAAAACAGCTTGGTGCCAAATAGGACGTAGAGTAACACGGTGTCTCATCAGGATCCAAACTGTTTGACACACCTATCAATAGTTTCTCAATACCATGATCGCATGGGAAGTACTGGTAATAAAAGTGTACCAGATAAGCGTTTGAACATATTGTTTTACTACATAATAAAGATTAGTAACCTCACGGTGGTCTGGCAAAAGTGCAACTTAGTGGCCGGCTAAGAGCATTGCTTATAAGCGGCTTTTCGTTTGACCGGGGCTCGATATTAGTGGTATCTACCTGGCATATAATGAGTTCCAAGCATTAACCCTTTACTCCATGAACGCGCCTTTCATTTTTAAACGGAGTAGGTCCAGAGCAGACTGCTCCTATTGACACCGTCTGATCAGGGTCTGTTCTGTTTGCTTATAAATGGTATAATAAATACAGTAGAACCCCTCTAATGCGACCACTTAATGAATAAACATGGGTCTCTTTATAAGCAGGTGGTTGCTTAATGCAGGATAAAAGTAATGCAGAAAGCTCCTCTAGGAGCTTTCTGCATTACTTTTGTCCTGCATTAAGCTACCACCTGCATACAGCACCCAGAATTATACCTCTTTTAAGTGGTCGCATTAGCGGGGTTTTACTGTATATGATTCTACTGTTTCTGCAATGGTTAAAAAGAGTCTGTGTCCATGTGCTATTTTAACCATTAATCTAATAATAATATTCATGATATCACTGTTACATGAATATTCATGGAGTAAATGTTTAATCCTTACACCGATGTGAAAAAAATAATGTGTACTCAGATTTGGATGTGTTCAGTTGTTTTGAGAACACATTGGCGAAGTGGTATTACATAAGTGAGTGGGAAACGGCATGCATTGCCCAAGTGTCAAACAGCATGAAGTTTGATCAGTTACTCGGCATCTCATCTGGATTCAAGTTGTTTGCATATGCGACAAATCACTTATTAGCGGTAGAGTTGGGAATCGGACCCATGAATTTTACTCGATCATCAACACATGTTCGCGATCCATTAAAACTAACGATTAAATTCTAATATGGCGGACTTATTTGAGTATGGTAACGGCCAACTATGGATTGTAGGTAGGCAATCAATGTATATCCAGACCAGTCTCAGTCTAAAGCATGACACTTGATTAGGGTAAACTCTGTTATATATCTGAAATTACAACAGGAGTATGTTCAGCTAAAACAATGTGACAAAAAATGTATAAACCATCAACTGTATGGTCTTTATAAGTTATGTATATATCATCGACGATGGCCTGTCTTTCGTCGATGATCACATCTGAATCTTCATAACGGGATCGCCGAGTACTATGATTAATCGGCATATCACTAATTAGCAGAATAAGGTTTATATTAATATTCCATATTTGTCTTAGTCCATGACAATATTATTAATTGCTTATTTGCAAAGGGGGGAAAAATATATGACAAGCCATATTAAGGACAAAAAAATATCAGATGCAGTATTATCCGGTCAAACTTGTCTGATTCACAAATACGGGCTCATATATACTAGGAGTTGATAATTACTTTTCACCAGCAAAATAAATTAGGGTAACTAGTATTTGAAAACAATCCCAATGTCCTAATTTATCATGATTCGTGCAATTAATCGAACATGTTCAATGCCTGCAACATCCAATGAAGAATACACTAAAGTGAAATGAACACGGGTAAGCTTCATTTATTTGGCAATCCTAAGGGTCTACTATTTTTACAAAGGCGTAGAAGTGTGTATTTATGGAGTAGAAGTGTGTATTTATGGAGTAGACGGTTAAGCGACAAACAGGTTGATCCTCGTGAGACTCCGATTCAATCATCGTCTCATCAGGATCCACACTGTTTGCAAATGACTGACAGGTTGCACACGGCTAAAACCAACACCAACTTTCATTGAGATCTTATAATTATACATAAACGTCTAATCAGCAAATTAAAAGATTGACACTAAGGGAAAATACATTAAGATAAATATTTATCATTGTTTTTGGTTTTTTTGGTATTGGTGGTTGTTTTGTTTTGATTGATTTTGTCTGCATGGGGGCGTTTGTTGGGTTTTTTTTAAATCAAGGGCAAATAACCCATTTAGATGTCATTTTCTGATTATGCTGAGCATTGTCGAACTTAATTAGGACCGGATAGGCATATACAGTTTATTGTGAATAATATGAAAAATGAAGAAGCTTGTGCGTAAACTTGGTAAATCAAGACGTTGAATGTGTTTTTCGTCGTTTTCTTTTCTTTTCTTTGTTGTGTTTTTTTTTGGTTTTGCTTTTTTGTTGTTGTGTGTTTTGCTTTTTGTTCGTTTGTTTGTCGTGTATACATGATGTGAATGTGAACTGACGGACGGACAGACGGACAACAGAAACTCGACGATCTTGAATGCGCATCTGAAGCACTTATCTCTAATGAGAGCTATTAGGTTGAGCCTTAAATTTCTTACAAACGCATTCTTCCTACCGTGCGAAGAAAGTGCGCACACTATTTTCATCGTGCGAAAAACGCACGCGCAATATTCTCACTCGAGAGAAAACGAGCGCGCATTTTTCTCATTTTGCTGCTTGAAAAAATGCGTTCGTGTGTTCGCCTTGGGATGTATGGTCCGGACGCAATCTTCTCAATTTTGTGATTTTCTTACGTGACACGAATGTTTGCGGCTCAACAGAGCTATGTACACCTGAATTAGCCGCACTAGTTATTGGTCATGGACTATACCGTAGAGCCTCTCTAACTAAACATTATTATTATTATTATTATACCACATTTATATATAGCGCTCTTTTCACACAGGCTATGTGCGTTCAAAAGCGCTTCACATGGATACATGTTATATACAAAACAGGGTATATTCAATGTGTAATTATAGAACATTTAAAATAAAATATATTTAATACTTATGTATAGATAAGAATAATAATAAAAAAGAATTTATTTAGAACATAGGTAAACCAACATGGATGACTTTAACCCTTTCCCTGTTCTATGTTTATTCCAAATTTCAATACCTATACTGAATATCTATTGGCAAAATAGTTATAATGAAATATGAGTG
Organism: Azorinus chamasolen; assembly: GCA_963576725.1. Classification (NCBI taxonomy): domain Eukaryota; kingdom Metazoa; phylum Mollusca; class Bivalvia; order Cardiida; family Solecurtidae; genus Azorinus; species Azorinus chamasolen. The sequence goes on along the minus strand of OY755237.1, from coordinate 93,407,975 downwards.
GTGCAGGAACATTGTAGACATTTTAGAAAATGAAGACAAGGGTCTTTCAAATTCTATTAGCAATCAGAGCAGACCCCGATCTAACTAATATTCATGATGCCATAATTTTTACATGGATATTAAACAAGAAAGAGCTAAGGACTGTATCTATACTTCATTTTGATGATCACTGTAACGAGCAGTTACTGTTTACGCGGAATTCATAAATTGATCACTCTCGCCAACTGTCTAAATAAAAGTAGTATAAATAATCAATCACATTTGGCTTGTTGTCGATTATCGATTATTGGCAGATCAAATATCAAACTTTATAAATGCTAACCTTTCATTGGCAAAAGGTCAATTACAAACTGGGTAGTTAACTATTTGCGAATTGCTGTCTACGAATATTATTTCTTTTTTGAAAGTTTTTTTCCTTTCATTTTTTCACGATGAAAGGTGTCAAACGATTTGGACCCTGATAAAACGCAGGGCAACTCTGCGTCTAATTCAAAATGTTTGCAAATACAGCAAAACCTCTCTTAAGCAGCTACTCTATGAATAAACATTAGTGTGTTTAGAAATCGATGGTTGCTAAGTACAGGACCAGAGGTCCAGATAAGATGCGTAAATTGAAACAGTTTCAAGAATAACTTCTTTATTTCTCCACCAAACCATATGTTGTGACACTTTTTAGAATCGTCTCGAAGATCCGATTCTAAAGAGTGGTAAAAACATACGGTTTGGTGGAGAAATGACGATTTTATAATTTGAGTACGCATCTCTACATATCTGTTGCTCTGCAGTCCGAACGTAAAGCATAAAAACTGGAAGGAGATTGCTAGATATGTTTGTCCTGCATTAAGCTACTAACTACCTTTAAGAACCAGAATTACATAGCGTTTGTTGGTCACTTGATAGGGGTTTACTGTACATGCATAATGAATAATCATACGACACGTGAACCTGTTCCCTGTTCAATACTCATGAAAGAAATAATGACATCATGAATATTCATTAGCTAATATTTTATATTGGCATATGTACACACGAGTGTTTTGGTATTGGAAGAAACTGCAGTCAGACATTATATTATAATTCCATAAGCAACAGAGCAGTGTTGAGCCTCAAATTTCTCACGAACACATTCTGCTCATGTAAGAAAAACGCACGCGCATTATTCTCACAAACATGTGGAGATTGCGTTAGGACCATACAGTCCCAGGCGAGCATACGAACGCATTTTTCTAAGCAGCAAAATGAGAAAAATGCGCGCGCGTTTTTCTCTCGATGAGAATATTGCGCGCGCGTTTTCGCACGGTGAGAAGAATGCGCGTATAAGAAATTTGCGGCCCAACACTGCTACTAGTATTTTGACACAAAATGATTGTAGATACTTGTAGATAAAATTCTTAAGAATTAAAAATTAGCATTAAATTCTGGTTAACAGTAATGTGCAATGATAATTTTGATGATGATGACCTAGGTATATTGTCTTTTTCTCGCATTTTCTTTAGTATACAAGGACAATGTTGTCACCGACATATTAGATTATCTAATGAAATATATTACTCGCAAGTTTTGGTCAAATTACACCGGCTCGGATTGTATAATTAATAAAAAAGTTAGTGTATCCATTAAATAAATCACTGGAAATAAGAGATGTTCTTATGAAAAGGATCAATTATGTCTATTTGTATGATACAGATCGACACTTCCAAAAAGAATGCGGAAAACGATCTTCTCTTTACCTACACAGGATTTCCACACTTAAATAGAAACGTCCATTAGATTCAACAAGCTTTCGAACAAATTCGGTAATTTGAAGAAAACTAATCGGAAGATATACCCCTGCAGAAAGCAAATCAGAATTGATGCAATTCTTTAACATACTGATAGGCCCGACGCCGCTTTTAAAATCAATCGTCTGCTTGCGCTAAATTACACCAATATATAAATTTTACCATATTCATATCTCAACAAAGGTCATTTTCAGACAGTTTGATCATTTGTTGATCAAGGCAATCACAATTTGCGCTAGCACTATCCTTACAATTGATCACAGCATTAATATATTAAAAGAAAATAACCACCAAACAAATTATCTTACACGCATTTTCGCATGAGAAAAAATGTGTTCGTGTCTATAGCCCAAGGCGAACACACGAACGCATTTTTCCAATTAATAAAATGAGAAAAATGTGCGCGCGTTTTTCTCTCGATGAGAATATTGCGCGCGGGTTTTTCGGACTGTAAAAAGAATGCGTTTGTAAGAAATTTGCGGCTTAACAGAGCAGACCCTGATCAAACGACTCTGTTCGCAAAGGTATTATTAAAACGTTTATATGAAGGAACATGTTAGATTTAACAGTTAAGTTTAGCATATTTTGCAATTTGTTGTCGATAAAAAATATGTATTCTAAAATAAATTTTGAAGCAGTTTTTCCCATCTCAATTCAAGGACGCGACTAGCTATTTAAATAGTTTTGAAACACAGTCAGACGGTAAACACAGTCAGATGGTAAACACAGTCAGACGGTAAAATCTTCCACGTCTTACCTGGATACAAACTGTTTTCAAAGTACAGTAAAACTCCGCTAATACGACCACCAAAAAGGGGCACACTTCTGGGTTGCAGAGGCAGGTGGTAGCTTAATGCAGGACGAAAGTTATGCAGAAAGCTCCTCTAGGAGCTTTCTGCATAACTTTCGTCCTGCATTAAGCAACGTCGCATTAGCGGAGTTTTACTGTATATACGGATTGGCCCGAAGCATATTTAACACTTTGAATAAAAGAAACGAGTATACATGCATTTGCAAACAGTGTATACCCAGATCAGAGGGGTCCTAGAGGAGCAAACAGTGTACATCCAGATCAGAGGGCTCATACAGGAGCAAACACTGTATCTCCAGATCAGAAGGTTCCTAAAGGAGCTCCTAGAGGAGCCCTCTAATCAGGATCTGCACTACATGTATATTCTATCATAGTTGAGCCTTTCATACTGAGTTAACTCTATAGTTAAACAATGATCGTCTATAAACTCCGTAGTTAAACAATGATCGTCTATAAACTCCGTAAATTCAAAGATCGTCTATAAACTCTATAGTTAAACACTGATCGTCTATAAGCTCTACAGTTAAACACTGATCGTCTATAAGCTCTATAGTTAAACACTGATCGTCTATAAGCTCTATAGTTAAACACTGATCGTCTATAAGCTCTATAGTTAAACAATGATCGTCTATTCTACCCTGTTGATTCGGCATTGAAAGGGTAAAATTTGCGGTTAAAATGGTTATATTATATATATGCAAACAGAGTAGACCCAGATCAGACGGCTCTTGCAGGAACCGTCTGATTAGGGTCTGCTCTGTCTGCTTATGATATAATATAGCTATTTTACAGTTTCCAAGTGTCCATGTGCTATTATAACAATTAGTCTAATTGATATTCATGATATCATGATTTGTTACATGATTACTCATAGAGTGCGTAAAGAGTTAGTTAAAGGGACAGGTGGCATGTGATAGGTAGACCCAGTAAAGAGTTAGTTAAAGGGACAGGTGGCATGTGATAGGTAGACCCAGTAAAGAGTTAGGTAAAGGGACAGGTGGCATGTGATAGGTAGACCCAGTAAAGAGTTAGGTAAAGGGACAGGTGACATGTGATAGGTAGACCCAGTGAAGAGTTGGGTAAAGGGACAGGTGACATGTGATAGGTAGACCCAGTGAAGAGTTAGGTAAAGGGACAGGTGACATGTGATAGGTAGACCCAGTAAAGAGTTAGGTAAAGGGACATGTGGCATGTGATAGGTAGACCCAGTAAAGAGTTAGGTAAAGGGACATGTGGCATGTGATAGGTAGACCCAGTAAAGAGTTAGGTAAAGGGACAGGTGATATGTGATAGGTAGACCCAGTAAAGAGTTAGGTAAAGGGACATGTGGCATGTGATAGGCAGACCCAGTAAAGAGTTAGGTGAAGGGACATGTGATAGGTAGACCCAGTGAAGAGTTAGGTAAAGGGACATGTGGCATGTGATAGGTAGACCCAGTAAAGAGTTAGGTAAAGGGACAGATGACATGTGATAGGTAGACCCAGTAAAGAGTTAGGTAAAGGGACATGTGGCATGTGATAGGTAGACCCAGTAAAGAGTTAGGTAAAGGGACATGTGGCATGTGATAAGTAGACCCAGTAAAGAGTTAGGTAAAGGGACATGTGGCATGTGATAGGTAGACCCAGTAAAGAGTTAGGTAAAGGGACAGGTGACATGTGATAGGTAGACCCAGTAAAGAGTTAGGTAAAGGGACAGGTGGCATGTGATAGGTAGACCCAGTAAAGAGTTAGGTAAAGGGACAGGTGGCATGTGATAGGTAGATTCCTTGCTTATTTTAGACAAAACTAGGTGCTTTGAGTCAATGATTTCGACCTGGAATAAAACTTGTTTAATCCATTCCCTCATAAATAGACATGTAGAAAATAATGACATCGTGAATATCAATTAGATGATTTTTATGATGACATACGAACACAGGACTTGTTACCGTGACAGAATCTATACAATCAGAGCTATATCATTTCATAATTAAACAGAGCAGACACTGATCAGACGGCTCCTACAAGAGCCGTCTGATCTGGGTCTACTCTGTTTGTATAGACGCTTAAATGCATCTCTATGGAGTAAAGGTGAACTAGCACATCTGACCCGAGTTCGAATTTACACTGCCAACGATAAGCTAAAAGTAGTCATAAAATAAGCTTAATAGAGGATTAATAAAAAAAATATTGGATAAATGAATCGCCACAGTGGTACATGTAAGACAGTTTAACCCTAAAACCAGTCATCCAACATAGTTTAACCAAGTTTGTCCCATATCAGCTGTAGTCAACTCGTCCAACTCACAGTTTGTAACTCGTCCATTTAAAATATGAAAGAGGGGCGTCGCAAAATAAAGAAACCATGGACATCCATGGGCTCAGCTAACAGCCATGGTCCTAATCAGGGGACTTCGCTAGGAGCCCTCTAATCTGGGTCAAGACCGTTTGCCTATGACCCATATATGGGGTGGCGGGTGTTAAAGGTTTAACACCAGCCTTTATTCCGCCATGCCCGACATGACGACCTGCATTTGTAAACAGATTGGGTCCAGATGAGACACCATGCAACTCGGCGTTTCACAAGAATCTAACATGATTTACACATAATTTGACATAAGTCAATATTTTCTCTTAAACTTGAACGAATGAATAGTATGTTAAATTTTTTTCAACATATCGGTTTTTAAGCGACGTTTAAGCAGGATAGTATTAAATGAAATTGCAAATTCACTTACAGTAAACTTTCGCTAACGTGACACTAACACAATTGAGACAGAAAGCTCCTAAGAGTTTTCTGTGTAACTTTATGTCTGAATTAACCCTTTCCTCCAGCGTTACGCATTTTATTGCCTTTGCAAACACAACAGACCAAGATCAAACGGCTTCTGTAGGAGCAGTATGATTTTGTCTGCTCTGCTTGCTTATGAAATGATATAGGTCTGATTTTACATTTTCTGTTATTGACGAAATGTTTCTAGTTTTGTGTTCATTATTGATTACACGAATATTCATAAGGTAAATGGTTAATTAAATTAATTAATTAATTAATTAATTAATTAATTAACCCTTTCCTCCATAAATACGCCTTTCTACGCCTCTGTAAAAATCACCTGTTGAAACCATTGTGATAAATAGAGCATTTGCTCCTATAGGAGCAAATGCTCTATTTATCACAATGGTTTCAAAGTACAAAATTCTACAAAAAAAATCCTTTTCTCTAGTTAATGCTCCTTTTCGGTAGATTTATTCAAAGTGATTGGATCTTAAAATAGCCTATGAGGTAATGGGTTAAGTGGCAGTTTTAGCTAGTCTCTACTGTATACCAAGGCAATTCGATGCGAGCGATATAGCACGTTCTATTTTGTCCGTCAATGATAATTTAATTCAATTATATTAAATTTATCGATTTATATGGGGATTCAACTATTTAAATAGACCTGAATACCAGAAACTGACTGCAATTCAGTTTTGATTAAAGTGAATTATTTAATTTTAATTCAGATGTATAGATAGTTGAAAGCCTTTGGTCATTATGAAAATGACATGCACCGATTGCACTATGGGTGAGTTTGTATGCTAACCCGGGTACATACTGGAATTACTATGTTATCACATAAACGATGCAGGTTAATACTCGGGTGACTTCTGTTTTACGCTCATTAGAATCAACCCTCCATAACGGGCTCCTCGAGTTTCAAGATGGCGATAACCGCAAATATTTGAAAACAATGGAAACTCGGTTAAATGATGTTAGCAGCACGATCGATCAATACAGAAGAGTAGTAACCAGGTTTGCAAAGGCGGCAGATAACGGCGCGTACTCAAATACTAAACTCGTCATTTCTCCACCAACCCCTATGTTGTGACCCACTCTTTTGAATAGTCTCTTCGAGACTCTTAACTTGTAAAGGTCATACATTTACCCATTTCCTCCTACTGACGTTCTTTGACGCCTCTGTAAATGTCATTTTTGAAAATCATTGTGATAAATAGAGCATTTTCTCCATAGAAGCAAATGCTCTATTCATCACAATGGTTTCAAAACTATACAATTCTAAACTTTTCCTTTTCTCTATTTCTTCAAAAAGGTTGGGTCTAAAATAGTCTGTGAGGGAATGGGTTAAAACGTATTCTCTGAACTCCTTTTCCATGGTACTCAACGTCATGTTTGACAATCTGACAACGTTCATGGAGAAAAATTAACCGAGTTTTGCAACAGAGGACATTGTTTTAAGACGACAATAACAATCAATTTCTTGGCTTGCAAAACATAGCTGAGATATTGTTTCTTTGTTGAAAAAAATCATACGATTTACAATGAAGAATGCGTATCGGCGCGTGTTCCATTGGTAGCTTTTAAATTGTTAACACTTTCCCTCCTTGAATATTCATGTAAGAAATAATGCCGTCATGGATATTCATTAGCTGGAACATATACACATGGTTGTTGGGGTATAGGTAGAAACAGTAGAGTCAGGTCTATTAATAACTCATCAGCAAACACAGCAGACCAAACTCAGACGGCTCCACGATGAGCTACAATCTAGACATGTTACACTTTTTATTAGCCCAATCCGCTGATTACTTTCAGAAACTGTTGATCCATTGTCATGCAGTTTGGATCCTAATGAGACAATGAGTTATTCGGCGTCTCATCTGGTTCCAAAATGTTTTTAAAATACCAGCAAAGACGCACTTAGTACGAGACATGTTAATTTTTTCCCTGGTGAATACTCATGTAGGAAATAATGACGTCATGAATATCATTAAGATTACTTTTTATAATGGCATATGAACACATGACATTTTGGCTCAGACAGAAGCTGTAGAATCAGATCTATATTACGCCATAAGTAAACAGAGCAGACCCTGATCAGACGACTCCTATAGGAGCCGTCTGATCTGGGTCTACTCTGTCTGCAGATGCGTCAAAATGCGCTTACATAAGACAAATTGTTCATTCTTCTGTTGTTGTAGAATTCTACCTGTTTAGCATTTTACCTGATAAATATTCATGTAAGAAATAATGACATAGCGGCTATTAATTAGCTGTTTTATTTATTTATCATATAAACGTTTTTAACGCTTTTTGGAAACATAGTAGGCCCAGGTCAGTCGATTCCTAAAGGAGCCGTCTGATCAGGGTCTGCTCTGTTTGCTAGTTCTGACACCGCAGTTTCTACCAATACCAACAATTCATGTATACTAATGCCCCTCTGAATTAATCAGCTAGTAAATATTCAAGATATCATTATTTCTTACATGAATAGTCAACAGGGAAAGAGTTAAAAGCAAGTATCTACTATCCGTGGTAGCAATAAATACATTTATATATATTAACACGATGACCCTTTCCTTCATATACAGTATAACCTCTCTTAACCGGAATTCTACTAGATAAGAATTTAGATACTTTTAGGCAGGTGGCTGCTTAATGCAGGGTGAAAGTCATGCAGAAAGCTCCTCTAGGAGCTTTCTGCATGACTTTCACCCTGCATTAAGCTGTCACCTGTCTCCAAAACCGATATTCATACTAAATTTAACGGCCGGTTAAGAGAGGTTTTACTGTAAATGCATTTTCACGCATTTGCAATAATAGAGTAGACCCAGATCAGACGGCTTCTATAGGAGCCATCTGATCAGGGTCTGCTCTGTTTGCTAGTGCAATTTGAAAGATCTGATTTTTACTTACTAAAATGGCTGCAATGTTCCACCTTACTTCATTATAGCAATTTTGTCCATGAATATTCAGTAGATATTGAAATTTTGAATAAACATAGAACAGGTCAAAGGGTTGAATGCCATTACTGTGTTGATTTTATTATTACCCTATATGAGCTTTCTGCAATACTTGTAACATGGAAGAATCTACCACCCGCCTTACAGACCCATAATTGGACCTCTTTTCAAGGCCGCTTAACCCTTTCCTTCATAAAATCGTGTTTTCACGCATTTGCAAAAATTTTCTACTGTACAATGTACAATAAGTATCATGACAAATAATCTAATCAACATGCTGGTTGTAAATTTCACTTCACCGTTTAGAAACAAATATATACTCACCGTGTAAAGATTCATTTACACGAAAATCTCTTCGTTCGTTCAATAATATTGCCAGGCATCAGATTTGCATAGTATATGTCCGACACACGCAAACGTATAAACTCAAGTATTTAATTTATTGGTGTACAACGTGATTTGTTCAATATTCACATGAAGAATCTAATTTAAGAGCTCGTTACGTCAACTGTCCCAATTCATTGGAATAATTCCGTCTGTGTTAAATCACTGTTTATCTTCGCCGTTGAATGTGTTGCTTTTGACACACTTAGAACTGCGCCTATATTCTCTAGGTGACCATATGACTTCTGACCGCATTGCTAGACTAAAAATGTCCCTTTTTACGACTTTGACCTGTGACACACTTCGTACAAATATTGTCGTTCAATCTCAATTTTCAAAGGATCCATTTCCGTCGTTTTCTTCAAAAATCAAGAAAAGTGTAACAAACAGCTTTAAGTCTGGTAAGACGAAGAATTAACCGGTGTCTTATCGGGCTCTACACTGTTAACAACGGGAAATTAAAATGCGCACGCTGAGTGTTTAAGTTAAGCCTAAACACTTTCCAAACCAGCTATGAATAGAACATACTTAGTATTACTGGCCTTTAACCCTTCTCTTGCTGAATTTTAAAATACGTTTCTCCTTCTTTACCCATGCCCTGTTGTATAATTACACATATCTTCATTGTGTACAAGTATTTCGCTGTGCAATTACTGCTGTGGAGTGCACTGGTTGCACAATCAACTTGTAAATAGTGCAGACCCTGATGAGACAGCTCCTGCAGGAGCTGTCTCATCTGGGTCTTCACTATTTACAGGTAGGTATATTGACGCGATTAGCAAGCGAAGGGTTAACTCTTTCGCCGCCAAATTCCGCTTGCTTAGATTATTATCTGCTCCAGACTTCAAAAAGGCACTGTGTTCAGTTTCTTTTCAAAAACATAACCATAGTATCAAACAGTTTGGATCCTGATGAGAGGCCGAATTAATCGGCGTCTCATCTGGATCCAAACTGTTTGCGAATATAATTACGGATTCGCCTTAAATGGTGGCAAAAATGTTAACACTAATCCAGCAGTGTGTGTCATGTTACACTAGAGGAGCCCTCTCATCAGGGTCTGCACTGTTTGTCATGTTACATTTTTCTTTAGAACAATCCTAGATATTCACCACAAGCTTGACCAGTTTGAATTTTAGAATAGTCCATTTGGAAATTCAGCGTTGTAAAGGTTTTGAAGCTTAAGGTAAACTGAAATAAATTGCTGAATTACATACGTATTTCGATTATTATTGTACTTCAGAATTCAGTACATGTCAGTCAGTATCCAGTCTATTGTACATTTGTGTGCCTTTTGTAAGAATCTTCCAACGACTTCCGCAGACACAAATTAATAGCAGACGACACAAAACACAGATGTTAAGGATTAAATCCGGATCAAGAGGCACGAACCAATACTAAAATTTTCAATGGATTTATTTCATTCTGACCTCGTAACTATTTTAAATTGTCGTCTGCATCGATTTTTGTCGTCTGTTTGATTTACCGAAAAAAACTCAGACCTAATCCTTTCGATTTTTCAGTGGCATTGGTCTAAAGTTGTCCGCCTATTTAGATTTAGATGAGACTCGAATTTATTCATTAAAATACGAATAATATCAGATATTTGAATAGAAGTGTTTTCCAGGTTAGCAGAATAAATATTCACCATTGCTTTTATGGCCTATCAAAACAGAATAACCTAGATAAAAACAACATTCGATATTCAATTGAGGAATACTATTCAATAAAGTTTATGGATTGTTAACTATTTCGCTGCCACATATTGTCGTCTGCAAATTTATCGTCTGCTACAATTTTCATTTGTTTAATCCCCCCTTTATTGCAAAAACATTTCCACTATAACAAACAGTTTGGATCCTGATGAGAGGCCGCTAACTAATAGATTGAGAATAGTAGCAGACGACAAAATTTACAGACGACAATTGATTAAGCGTGCGAAAGGTTAATGGGTGATATACTGTTGTGTTCATTCAAAGTTTCGGCAATTGTTCTTTGGCTTCGCTTGCTTTTAAAATCACAATGAACATGAGTTTTGGCACTTTGCACAGCATAATAGACATTTTAGTTATATATCAAGGCTTTAGTATGGCCGAGGTATCACGGGAATTGCTATTGTTTTGAAAAACAACAACTTACTTTTCAAAATCGTGCATTTCCGGCAAAGCCCGGAAGTGTTCGGTAATCCAAAGAGCACAGAATTTTTCCTAATACACATATTTTTCAACTGACATTGAAACCTTTTATGTTAGATAGTTTTATGTATACATACACAGTTAATGCCTTTGCAAACAGACTAGACCAAAATCAGACAGCTGCTGTAGAAACTGTCTGATTAGGTAGACAGTCTATTTGGTTATGAAATCAGGTATGAATCTGCAGTTTTTCTTTTATGGGCTACACTTTCTGTTTGATATGCCATTGTAAACAAGTATTCACACAGTGGTTCTTGTTTTATATGCCATTGTAAACAAATATTCACACAGTGGTTCTTTCTTTCATGAATATACATCAGAATTAATTCATAACGCAGATAATACAGAACCGGTTTATTCTGTAATCCATTTGAATCAAATACGACGAGTATTAATTTATTTAAACAAAATCTATATTTAACATATTTTAATTACAACAATGCAACGCAAAGTAGCAGTCTCGCGAGAATTGCCTATACTATACACATTAGAACCTTTCCTAAGCGGACATTCATTTATTGAGCACATGAGTCTTTAAAAAGCAGTTAGTTGCTTAATGCAGGGCAAAAGTAATGCAGAAAGCTCCTGTAGGAGCTTTCTGCATTACTTTTGGCCTGCATTAAGCAACTACCCGCCTTACAGACCAATAAATAGACCTCCTTTTGATGGCTGCTTAAGACAGGTTATATTGTATACACGGCAGAACACCGTTAGCCATTTCCCTCATAATATTTATAAACTTTTTTCCATGCCTTTGCGTGACTTTATTCTGTTTGCCTTTGAAATAATACAACTATGATCATCCTACGGTTTCTGCCATGATAATATATTGTAATTCATTTTAGCATTATAAAATATCAGCCAACTGATAGTTATAAAGTCATTATTTCTTATCAAATACTTAAGGTGTAAAAAGGTTTAATTCTTGAATTTTAGTATTCAGGGCAAGCTTTTGTTCCTAATTCAGAATTCATAGCAGGCCAGACCAGTTTCCATTTCCTTTCAGGGACAATGTTGAATTCGATACAGATGAAATGCCGAGATGAAACGGCTGCTTTAAGCCATTAGGTATCATAGTACACTCGCCCAAATAACTGTTGGAATCCAACCATTTTTCATTTTGCGGGGTGTGTTCGCAAATATAGAATATACTGGTACAAACAACTGACATCCAGCAAACTGTCTTGACCCAGATCAGATGACTCCTCCCTCCAGGAACCGTCTGGTCTTGGTCAGGACTGCTTGCCCATGTTCCATCTGTGCATTTCTGGTAGCTAAAGGGTTACGCTGATTCTACTGTATAATGTACTTTTATTCTGAACCGGATTTGAATTTCACAAGATTAAATGTCCAGAAAACAAAAATGCGTACACAAGCATTTCACTTGATCTTTATTGTTCATACCTGAGAATAGATTAGATTTGCCGACACTGAGAGCACCCTAAATTGAATAATGATTGAATTAAAAAAAAAATCTGCGGGAGGTCAACTGGTTTGTCAACAAGGCACTCTATGTCGTTTAACCTTTAATCTGCTGAATAATTAAAACTGGCTCCTCCCTTTCAGAATATTAATTAAACAAAATATTGTAAAACAATTATCACTGAAGAAAATAAACAGTGCAGACCCTGATCAGAGGGCTCTCCCGTGAGTCCTTTGATGTGGGTCTACACTGTTAGCAAAGTCTTATTTACTCGATTCTCACACTTCAGATTAAAGATGAAGATCTAGGAGTGGAAATAAAGTTTGACTTTTCTTTTCTATTTACATAATACTTTTTGATCAAACAATACCAACATGATTGATCATTCATATCCAAACCTAGTTCTATGAAATACGTGACTTACGTTTACATCCGTTCTAATCCCAACTCGATGACTGTATCTATTTGTCTGCCCTTGCATTCTATCTTATCTAAATCTCTGTCTGTCTGTCTGTCTGAGTCTCTCTGTCCCTGTCTCTCTGTCTCTCTCTGTCTCTATCTGTCTCTATTATATCTCTATCTCTGTTTCCCTCTGTCTCTGTCTCTCTCTGTCTCTTTCTCTGTCTCTGTAGGTATGCTTGTCTGTCAGTCAGTCTGTCTGTGTCTCTCTCTCACTCTGTCTCTCTCTGGGTCTGATTCTGTCTCTCTGTCTGTCTGTCTCGTTCTGTCTGTCTCGTTCTCTCTCTCTCTGTCTGTCTCAGTCTGTCTCTGTCTGTCTGTATTTCTCTATCTATCTCTCTCTCTCTCTCTCTCTCTATCTATCTATCTATCTATCTCTTCTGGTTTTCAGAATTATTTTTATTGAGCTTGTTAAAGTTCTTCACTTCAATAAATTTCACAGATGAAGAGCCGACATATCAGCAGGTAGCACCAAATTCCTTTCAAGAAAAAACCTGCAAACCATGAAGACCATCATCAGCAGGGTTAATAATAAAATAAATTGATCTGGATCTGCTGTATTTGCCCGTGTCTTCTCAGCAGCACATGCATACACATGTATATATTTATTAACGTATTTATGCGTGTTGAAAATTAATTAATTTGCAGTAGAACATATCTAGTATGACCACCTAATGAATTAACATGGGTGTCCTTTAAAACAGGTTGTTGCTTAATGTAGAACGTATCTGTAGAAATCTCTCATGGTCCTTTAGTCCTACATTAAGCTACTACTTGTCTTTAAGACCCAGGATAAGATGTCAGTATGGTTTTTGCTTCAGAGAGAGCATTGGCTAAGTTCACGTCGAAGTCCAATCAACATTAGGTCACTTGAGCATGTCGACTTCTTGAATTATAAAAGTACAACATTCCTCTGTAATACAGGTTGTAGCTTAATACATATCAACCAGAGCTTTCTATAAGAGCTTTCTGCATTATTTTCGCTTAGGACATGCTCTACTGTAGTATTCTGAACGTGTCAACACTTTTTACCAGATGGGAGCTGTTTAATCAGGGTCTGCTATGTGTGCTGATGGAGTTATACATATCTGATAATACAATTTCCACTATGGCCAAACTTTCTTGTGTTCATACGGGTGCACCGTTATAAAATGCCAGCTAATAATTAAGCATGGTGTCATTATTTCTTACAAGAATATTCATTAGGTATAGAGTTAAGTTCACTAAATTCTATGAGCTCTCTGCATTACTTTTGTCCTGCATTAAGCTATCACCTGCATCTAGCACCCATAATTATACCTCTTTCAGGTGGTCGCATTAAAACGGTTTTACTGTATTAACCATTTCCCACATGTAGACGAGTTTTGGCACCTCTGAAAACAGAGTAGAACCAGATCAGATAGTTCATGTAGGAGTTGACTGATCAGGGTCTGCTCTGTTTGCTGGTGGATTAATATTAGACATGTAGATCTGATTCTGAAGTTTCTGTCAGGGAAAAACTCCTCTTTAATGTGTAATTATATAAATGCAGTCAATGAATATTCATGCAGGAATAAATTCTTGAATCAATATCCATGGAGGTAAAGGTTAAATCAATTCTGCAGACACCATGAGGTTACGCAGACGACAAAGGCATACAGACGACAGTTCCAATACAAATAATAATTATCCTGTTGATAAAAAATAATGTCTGCTCAAACCATGAATATCTACATTGTTTGCATACTTTTGGTCCATTAAACCGTATTAGAGACTTCGAATGAGTATCAAACACATTGGATCCTGATGAGACGCCGAGTGACTCGGCGTCTCATCTGGATACAAAGTGTTTGCAAATGCCTTTCAGATCATGCTTAACATGCGATATTTTTAGCATAAGCATAACCGTACTCATCAAGATTTCGCCAACAAATGGGACCCAGACGATGCACATGTGTCTCATCAATACACATACTCTTTGACAAGTGTGTGGAAATTGTGAAATAGAAAAAAAAGATGAAGAATAAAAAAGAGATATTAGAATTTCAGCAGATGACCGTTAATTTTGCAGACGACAATTACATTAACGTTTTATCCAATATTTTCAAACAGTTTGAATCCGGATGTCAACATCTCATCTGGAGACAGTGCTGTTTGACACTTGGTCAACAGTTTCTCAAGAGCTTTGGTCATGGCACTTGTTCAATAGTTTTTCAAACGTTTGATCGAAACGGAAGTTGTCGAAATTGCTACAGATCCAACTCTGAGCCGAGTTGTTTTTGTATACAGCAGGATAAAGGTTGAGAAATAAAGATTGATTTGTTTACTCAAGATGGATGCCTATGCGGGGCAGAGTATAAGGACCTCTGCATAATTATACTTGTATCAATTGATTTCATAACGATAGCAGGCAAACCATGCTCGACAAAAAGGACTTTATCATTATTAACCCTTCCAACACTGATTTTCTTAGTGGAATAACCCAATAGTGTTTAACTATAGAGTCCATTCAGTATGAAAAGCTGAAACTTGCTAGAGGATTTTGAATGACAAACACTGCATACCTTGATCATATGGTTTCTCTAGCATCCCTCTGATTTCGGTCTACATTGTTTGCAAATGGCAGTGCATGCGTGTACCGCTTTCAAAGGGTTGATTTAAATCAAATATTCACACCCCTTCGTCACTTTCAAAGATATAAAAATATTTTGGAGTGTTTCTCATTTATTACGTACATGCAAATATAGTAAACCCTCTCTAAACCGGTACACAAGAATTTAGATACCTTTAAGCAGGTGGCTGCTTAATGCAGGGTGAAAGTCATGCAGAAAGCTCCTAGAGGAGCTTTCTGCATGACTTTCATCCTGGATTAAGCTGCCATCTGTCTCCAAGACCAATATTTATACTAACTTGAATGTCCGGGTCAGAGGTGTTTTACTGTAACCCTTAATCTAAAAATCTCGACATGTATCCCCCACCCCGATCTAAACAATTTGTATTCAGATCAGACACAACGGGTTACCTCTTGTCGTAACCGTTTACTCCATACATATTTATATAAGAAATAAGTACATCGTGAATATTGATTGGAATATTTTTTTATAATGAACACGGGAATTTTCGACCAAGACAGAAACTATAGAGTCAGATCTATGTTATTTCATAAGCAAACAGAGCAGACCCTGACCAGACGGCTTCTTTGGTAGTTGTGCGATCTGGGTCTACTCTGCTTTCAAATGCGGTAGAAAGGCGTATCTTTGGAGTAAAGGGTTAATGTATCAGGATCCAAACTGCTCCGCGACCGTATTCGCATTTACAAACAGTTTGAATCCTGATGAGACGCCGAGTAACTCAACGTTTCATCAAGGTCCAAGATGTCTGATACTCGGTCAACAGTTTCTCAAACGTTGTCTGACACTCGACCAAAAGTTTCAAAAGCTGTCTGATACTCGGTCAATAGTTTCTCAAAAGCTGTCTGACACTCGGCCAATAGTTTCTCAAAAGTTTAATCGAGTCAAAAAAGGCCATACTTGCACCAGATCATATGTTGAGCAGCTATTATTATAATTTTATGATAAGTGTAGCTTCACTCTTCGCACGGGAGGGTGTGGGAGGGGTCACAGAAGGTAGCGGCACATATCATGCAGAAATGAACACAGGGAAGCAGAAAATATCTGTGCAAGAATAGGGATAATACCCGTTTGTTTCGTGCAATAACATCTGCAGTGCACCTTGGGACTGTTGTTGCTCTCGCCCTTCGAACTCGGGACAACAACAGCCCCTCGGGACACTGCAGATGGTATTGCCCGTAAATACGTGTATTAACCTCTAATAATAATAATAATGACTTTATGTTACGTGGATTACATATTTGGCAACAACCAATTTTCCATATGGTCCACAGAAAGGTTACGAGACACGTTTCTTTCAGCCTGTGCTGTTATGAACGTAAAGTTAGAGAATTTTCATTGGTAAAGGCTACTTGAAGATCTATTTTATTGTTGTGCAAATTGAATCTATAAATCTTCCTAAATTGATCCGCTTACACTATCAACTCAGCTTGTACTGTTTTGTACACAGATAACTATGAATACAGAAGACGGTGGTGCAACTTCACATACTAAGTAACATTCTTGTGACAAATATCTCTATAGTACAGTGAACCCCTCTAACCACACATTAGAGTTGGTAAAGCTATCGGTATTGGAGACAGGTGGCAGCTTAATGCAGTGTGAAAGTCATGCAGAAAGCTCCTCTGGTAGCTCTCTGCACGGCCTTCACCCTGCATTAAGTATCTACTAGAATTTCCGGTTTTGAGGGGTTTTACTGTATTTTAAAATTGATCACAGCAACAGGCATGCTGGACCCTGAGTAGTTGAGTTACTAGCTACATTCAGTAGTTATGCGCATCGTCCTGGATTCAATCTTCCCGAGTTTGCCCCGATCTAACAAATGTACATTCATCATATAATCTTTGGGTTTTTTGCCGAAAAAGAGTGCCGTAAACTACGAAAATGCACTTGTGCATTTTTTATTCAAAAGAGCAGTTTGAATCCGGCCGATAATGAATCTTAAAGAGAACACACGAAACCAATGCATGACGTCAATGACGTCATTTAATCGTTAGCCGATCGCTGCATTGCATTTGCGTCGACGCTGTAAACAATGCTGTCAGCTATATATGGTATGTTTCACTTTCTGTGGCACTTTTAAGGGTTATGTGATAAAAAGAATCTTGCATTCGTGTTTATTACAAATCGTTTATATGAAACTCATTTACTATAATGAATATGACACTCGGTTCATATGAAGATCCTCTATACATGATACTGGCTTCCATATGCTAAACACTTGATCTAGTACATTTTCTTGTATATCACGGACTTTCACATACTGAGCACTAATTAAACCTGCATGTACATTTGTAAGCCACTGACTTTCATGTATCGAATACCTAAACTAACAAATATACATGAACTGCACTGACTTTCACATATCGAACTAACTAGTAAATAGCCAACACAAAGTACACATGTGTCTTATCTATGACTTATGCATAAGTAGACAATAAAAACATCATAAATTGACTAGTCAAATAAGTTGTAACACAGTTCTACGATACATTGCAATACGATTGTACGGTATATTGTAACACGGTTCTACTGTCTATTGTAACACGGTTCTGCTGTCTATTGTAACACAGTTCTGCTGTCTATTATAACATGAGACTGCTGTATATTGTTACACGGTTGTACGGTATATTATAACACGATTCTACGGTACATTACAACGGTTCTATTGTATATTGTAACACGGTTGTACGGTACATTGTAGCACGGTTCTACGGTACATTATAACACGGTTCTACTGTACATTGTAACACGGTTCTACTGTCTTTTGAAACAGAGTTGTACCGTATATTGTAACATGGTTCTACAAACTATTGTAACACGGTTCTACTTCTATTGTAACACGGTTCTATTGTCTATTGTAACACGGTTCTATTATCTATTGAAACACGGTTCTACTATATATTGTAACATGGTTCTACTGTCTATTGTAATACGGTTCTACTGTCTATTATAACACAGTTCTGCGTTACATTGTAACACGGATCTACTGTCTATTCTACTTTCTATTATAACACAGTTCTACGGTACATTATAACACGGATCTACTGTCTATTCTAACATGATTCTACTGTCTATTATAATACGGTTATACTGTCTATTGTAACACGGTTCTACTGTACATGGTAACACGGTTACATACGGTATATTATAACACAGTTTTACTGTAATTTGTAACACGGTCATACAGTCTATTATAACACGGCTCTACCGTCTATTTAATACGGTTTTACGGTACATTGTAACACGGTTCTACAAACTATTGTAACACGGTTCTACTGTATATGGTAAAATGGTTCTACTGTCTAATATAACACGGTTATACTGTCTATTGTAACACGGTTCTACTGTACATTGTAACACGGTTTTACGGAATATTATTACACGGTTTTACTGTCTTTTATAACACGGTTATACTGTCTATTTAAACACGGTTCTACTGTACATTGTAACACGGTCCTAATGTCTATTGTAACACAGTTGTACGATATATTATAACACGGTTCTACTGTACATTGTAACGCGGTTCTAATGTACATTGTAACACGGTTCTGTTGTATATTGTAACATAATTCTACTGGATATTATAACACGGTTCTACTGTCTATTGTAACACGGTTTTGCTGTCTATTGTAACACAGTTGTACTGTCTATTTTAACACTGTTGTATGGTACATTGTAACACGTTTCTACTGTCTTTATAACACGGTTCTACTGTATATTGTAACTATATTGTAATATGGATTTGTGGTATACTGTAATACGGTTCTACTGCATACATGTATTGTAACACAAACCTTCTGTATATTGTAACACAATTCTACAATGTATTGTACAATATAAGCAACTTCACTAGATTCGTAAGATCTGCGAAATACTTGGCGTTTGATATTGTACTGAGTTAAGCAATATAATTATTCCGTTATATGATTTTACAATTAGTGCCGATCCTGACCAGCCCGAGTCTTTCTGGCAGTAGTGGTACTGTATCAACACTTTTTGAAACAATCGAAAAGTACTAGGTCAACAATTGAAAGAACTAGGCCAACATTTGAGACTATTTTATATTAATGTTAATTAATTAATAAAAACTGTTTCAAACAGTGCAGACCGATATAAGATGCCATTTCAACGCTGCGTCAATATAACGCTGGCGTTTGTATAAACTTATGACGAAAAGTTTCTAACTCTGTACTTTGGTAATACTAAACATTACCTGAACTGACCGGACGCGTGTAGAAAAAAAACGCTCGAGGTAATAGTTCTATCTATAAAATAAGTGTTTACCACTTTACATATAATTCGTGAATATTCATGTAAGAAAAAAAACACGAATAGTGATTACGTACAGATTTATAAAAAAAAAATTAAGACAAAAAAAGAAGTTTTGGTAATTGTAGAAAATGTAAAATCATTTATATTTTACTCCATAAGCAACAGAGCAGACTCTGGCCAGATGACTGCTACAGGAGTAGTTTGAGCTGGTCTACCCTGCTTACAAAAACGTCTCTATCAAGTAAGCGATCATTTTAAAGCAATACTCACATCGTACTAGATTAAGTCCGAAAAGTCCGTCTCCAAAACAAGTCCACTGGTAAAACGAAGTCATCTCTAAACTGCTATGGAAACTCACTTTCCTAACAGAACAGTTCTTTCACGAACCCAGTCACGCTTTAATACTTAATACTCAACTACATGTATAGTTGATATATTTTACATTGTTTTTTTCCTCTCTTTTTTCAAAGCATTATATCATAACAAACCGTAATGAAAAGAACTGTTGATTGTCAATAGACAATTATGTGTTTAGTCTACCTTGATTTACTGTCAGGGTGAACTTTTCCTTCCATTGCCGAAGAGCAATTAATTTCGTTCATCCGTTTGATCGAAAAGCAATGAAATGTATACAAAAGGCTTTAAAACTACACAAAAGAGTGCGTGAAATTGATCTCACGCCGATAGCTTAAATGTTGAAACTGACACCCTGTCTGTTTTAATTTTTTCACAAAAGATCTCGTATTGCGAAACAAAAGACTGACCCTTAAATGCGGGGCAGGCATGTACCGGCATTTGCAAAACAGTGTAGATCCAGATCATAGTGCTCCTAGAGGAAACTCTGATCAGGGTCTGCACTGGTTGCCATTCAGATGCATATATCAAGTATAAGTCTTTCATACTGAGTGGACTCTATAGTTCAACACTGATGGGCTATTCCACTCTGAAAGTTCAGCGTTAAAATGACTTAGCGACGACTTAAGCTCTGCATTGGTCAATGTATTGAATAAGTAGACCTCTCTAAACCGGAATTTTAGTAAAGAAGATTGTATCTCTTTTTAAGCAGATGGCTGCTTAATGAAGGATAAATGTCATGCAGAAAGCTCCCAAAGGAGTTTTCTGTGTGACTTTCATCCTGCATTAAGCTACCACCTGTCTTACAGACCGACAATGATGCTAATTTGAACTTTCAGTATAGAGGAGTGCTAATGTATTTTTGAAAACGAGTTGATATAGTACATGTATGAACCAAACGCTTTCACAGGCCTAGTTATTAAATGTATTTTGGTGGGCGATCTGAAACTTGCACAAACAAAGGATGATGACTTAAATCGTTAACAGATAGAGATTGATTTAAATGGCACCTTTTGTCTAATAAATATGTTGTTGCTCGACTTCATTTGTTACTAACGACAATAGGGATTACATGTAGCTGTTCTTTATACAATTTAACCCTTTATTTAATGAATATTCAGAAGTAATATTTATTAGAGTCCCAACATTGTACAGCAGTATACAATACAGATAATACATGTCACAGATTTATAATTATGCACCATGTCATTCAAAAATGTATTATAAGAGACTATTACAGGTATATATTCGACATAGTTATATGCAGAGTTGAAAGAAGATCACACTCATGTTAGAAATAATGTCTGTATGAATATAAATATACAGAATTCTTATAATGATACATGAACAGGGTATAATTATCATGGTCATGTAACTGTAGACTCAGAATTTTATTATTCCATAAGCAAACAAATTATACTTTAATCAGACAGCTCATACAAGAGTTCTGATCTGGGTCTACTCTGCATATAAAAGATCAAATATACGTATTTGTCAAGTTAAGGTTTCATATTGGCCATTTGTTTAGTTCTGTTGACATTGGTTATATTTTACTTGTCTATCAATGATTATCGCTATTTCTTTGTTGTTAATCTCCCATTTCTGTCTATCATTGTCTCTTTGGGTTCAGTTTTACTATTTCACCTATATTTCTATGTACACAATGTACCTCAGGCTCTATCCCACTAACTGCAACCTTGGTCAATAGTATCTCAAAAGTTTGATCGACAATAGAACTGACCCAAATTGGAGCGGGCATTATTATTTTTCACTAGAATAAGGATACAAAGCCATTGTGAGAACGCAGCAGTGAACAGCAATTGTGAGAACGCAGCAGAATAAGGGTGAACAGCAATTGTGAGAACGCAGCAGAATAAGGGTGAACAGCAATTGTGAGAACGCAGCGGAATAAGGGTGAACAGCCATAGTGAGAATGCAGCAGAATAAGGGTGAACAGCCATTGTGAGAACGCAGTAGAATAAGGGTGAACAGCCATTGTGAGAACGCAGTAGAATAAGGGTGAACAGCAATTGTGAAAACGCAGTAGAATACGGGTGAACAGCAATTGTGAGAACGCAGCAGAATAAGGGTGAACAGCAATTGTGAGAACGCAGTAGAATAAGGGTGAACAGCAAAACATTAGTAGATAAAGCATAACGATTACTATTAGATAAAAGAGCATTAAGTGCTTTTAAACTCTTACCTATCAAAGTCTGCTGATTTAAAACAAAAGTACCTGTATAATTGAACACAGTGCCTAGATAGCTAAAATCGTTCACTATTTCTAATTCAATATTGTTATAGGACCATGTCTCATCTGGCAAAATGTTACCTCGTTTTCTGAACACCATTATTTTTGTCTTATCAGTATTGACCTCTAACTTCCATTTATTGCAAAAAATTGACAGCAAATTTAAGCTGTTCTGCAGATCTTCTGGAGTATTACCTATTATTACCATATCATCAGCAAATAGCATCAGTATAAAAGTTATATCGCTGTAAATGGTGAAAATACTTCAATGGCTCAGGGATATACCTCTTTGAACATTTTCTGTAAACCTTATATAACAAATTCAAAATTGTTCTATATGTAGTGTATAGTTATCTCCCATTTCTTTTCAGAGAGTCAGACAGACATTACATTACAATATTTCGGGCCCTGATACGAAATTGCACCAGGATTCAAAACTTCACCGATTCAACTCACTGTCGCTGTATACGAATAACTCGATTTAACCCTTTCCCCGTTCTATAATTAGTTCAAGTGCCAATACCTACTGAATATTCATGAACAAAATAGATATAACGAAATACGGAAGGTGTAATATTGTAGCCATTATAGAAAGTAAAGAAACAGGTCTTTCAAATTTCATTAGCAAACAGAGCAAACCCTGATCGGACGGCTCCTATACGAGCCGTCTGATCTGGGTATATTCTGTTTGTAAGTGCATGAAAGGGAGTTTGTATGAGGGAAAGGGTTAAAATTGCATTTAACGTTGAGCATGTTGTTGGATGAATTCTGATTACCCACAACAAGCAGTTTAGATCTAGATGTGACGCCTGTATCTCATCAGTTTAGATCTAGATGCGACGCCGGTATCTCTTCAGTTTAGATCTAGATGTGACGCCGGTATCTCTTCAGTTTAGATCTAGATGTGACGCCGGTATCTCATCAGTTTAGATCTTGATGTGACGCCGGTATCTCACCAGTTTAGATCTTGATGTGACGCCGGTATCTCATCAGTTTAGATCTAGATATGACGCCGGTATCTCATCAGTTTAGATCTAGATGTGACGCCGGTATGTTCAGATCTAGATGTGACGCCGGTATGTTCAGATCTAGATGTGACGCCGGTATGTTTAGATCTAGATGTGACGCCGGTATGTCATCAGGAGCCAAACTGTTTGGCACTCGGATTTGCAGTGATTGCAGTTTTGTATAAAAATCGAATATATATTTTTTGAAAATAAAGCTGACACAATTATTTTCAGTAGGCTAATGGCAAACGAAACGCAATGTGCACGCGGATAAGACGAGCTTGACCTTCAGCACTCTACTGGCAAATGTGTGATAACCTTTGCAAACCGTTTGGATCCAGGTGCAACCCTGTCTCACCGAGAACCAAAACTGTTTGACACTCTGACATTGTCTTTTTTTATAAAAAAAAAAATAGAATCGAAGAAAATGCATTTTTAGAATTGAAGCAGAAGACAATACTCCGCAGACGACAATTACTCCGAGTGCAGAAGGTTCAGTTACTATCAGTAGAGGAGCTAGTTGTCATTAGAGACGTTCTTTAATGTTACTCCTTATCATGACGAAACATATTTTGTCTACTTAAATTTCTGTGTACATCATAAATATTCATTGCCCCGATTCACTTAATGTTTTGGGAAATATCGACACTGTTACAATCAGTTTGAATCCAGATGAGACGCTGAGTTACCTGGCATCTCATGTAGATCCAAGATGTTTGCCGAGTTATCTGACATCTCAGGTGGATCCAAGATGTTTGCCGAGTTATCTGACATCTCAGGTGGATCCAAGATGTTTGCCGAGTTACCTGACATCTCAGGTGGATCCAAGATGTTTGCCGAGTTACCTGACATCTCATGTAGATCCAAGATGTTTGCACATGCCAGTCAAGTCCGAACTTGTCAGGATGAGAACTACCTATTTTTAATACTAACTAACTACAAAAGTGCACGCGCCAGGTTAACTGTATTGCCTTGTTAATCAATGACTATTCATGTAAGAAGTAATGTTATTTTATAAGTAATCATAGCAGACCCAGATCAGAAGGATCCTACGGGAGCCGTCTGTTTCTAGTCTGTTTGCAAAATCATTAAAAGTGCATGTACATGTATTAAATACGCATTTCTATGCCTTTGCAAACAGAGTAGACAAAGATCAGACGGCTCCTATAGGAGCCGTCTGATCAGGGTCTGCTCTGTTTGCTATTATTTAATATAGATATTATTCTAGTTTCTGTATTGCCAAACATTCCTTTGTCCATGTGCTATTGTATCAATAGATCTACATGTAATCAATATTCATGATAGTATTAGTTCTTGCATTTATATTCACGGAGTAAAGGGTTACAGAAGCTACTGCTGTCAAAATTCCAATTTTGGTATATTAGAATTCATAAAAATCAGAAGTTTAATAAATATTTGTTTGGTGGAATGTTTCTTTAAGAAATAGTTAAACTGGTGGAGAGCATGGTTGGTGATTTGGTACGGCAAAGCTTATCTTGAACAACCTCTGTTATGAGCAGAAAAACTGTAAAATTAAAATGCAAGTGATTGCATACACAGGAACAATAGTAATGTCGGGAGCTCCTTTGGGAGTTTTCTGTATTACTTTTGTTCTGCATTAAGCTACACGCGATCTTCAATGCCTGCAACAGGACACACATGGTCGCTTAAGACAGGTTTTACATCATGCAAGAAGCGACACATAGCTTAAGGTGATCTCTGATCTATACCTATGCTGTTTTCCTACATCAAATTTACAGATGAAACGCTTATGCTTTATTCAATCTAAGATACGCTGACAAAATATTTTATACGCTAAGATAAACGGACACGCTATAATACCCGTATACTCTAAGATACACTGAACACTAAGATATGCTAACGCAAAGGTCTCTGCGCTAAGATACACTGAACACTAAGATATGCTAACGCAAAGGTCTCTACGCTAAGATACACTGAACACTAAGATATGCTAACGCAAAGGTCTCTACGCTAAGATACACTGAACACTAAAATATGCTAACGCAAAGGTCTCTACGCTAAGATACACTGAACACTAAGATATGCTAACGCAGAGGTTTCTACGCTAAGATACACTGAACACTAAGATATGCTAAAGCAAAGTTCTCTACGCTAAGATACACTAAGTACTACGATATTCTATACGCTTAAATACTCTTACACGGTATTATATACGCTAAGATAAGCAGACACAGTATTTCATACGCTAAGACAAGCAGACACAATATTTCATACGCTAAGATATGCAGACACAATATACTATACGCTAAGATATGCAAACACAATATTCCATACGTTAAGATATGCAAACACAATATTCCATACGCTATGATATGCAGACACAATAGTCCATACGCTAAGATATGCAGACACAATATTCCATGCGTTTAAATATGCTGAAACAATATGCCATACATTAAGATATGCTGACACAATATGCCATACGTTAAGATATGCTGACACAATATGCCATAAGTTAATATATGCTGACACAATATGCTATACGTTAATATATGCTGACACGATATTAAATACGTTAAGATATTATGCTGACACAATATTCCATGCGTTAAAATATGCTGACACATTATGCCATACGTTAAGATATTATGCTGACACAATATGCCATATGTTAAGATATGCAAACACAATAATCCATACGTTAAGATATGCTGACACTATATGCCATACGTTAAGATATGCAAACACAATATGCCATACGCTAAGATATGCAGACACAATATTCCATGCGTTTAAATATGCTGACACAATATGCCATACATTAAGATATGCTGACACAATATGCCATACGTTAAGATATGCTGACACAATATGCCATAAGTTAATATATGCTGACACAATATGCTATACATTAAGATATGCTGACACGATATTAAATACGTTAAAATATTATGCTGACACAATATTCCATGCGTTAAGATATGCTGACACGATATTAAATACGTTAATATATTATGCTGACACAATATGCCATACATTAAGATATGCTGACACAATAATCCATACGTTAAGATATGTTGACACAATATGCCATACGTTAAGATATTATGCTGACACAATATGCCATACGTTAAGATATGCTGACACAATATTCCATACGTTAAGATATGCTGACACAATATGCCATACGTTAAGATATTATGCTGACACAATATGCCATACGTTAAGATATTATGCTGACACAATATGCCATACGTTAAGATATGCAAACACAATAATCCATACGTTAAGATATGCTGACACAATATGCCATACGTTAAGATATTATGCTGACACAATATGCCATACGTTAAAATATGCTGACACAATATTCCATACGTTAAGATATGCTGACACAATATGCCATACGTTAAGATATGCAAACACAATAATCCATACGTTAAGATATGCTGACACTATATGCCATACGTTAAGATATGCAAACACAATATGCCATACGCTAAGATATGCAGACACAATATTCCATGCGTTTAAATATGCTGACACAATATGCCATACGTTAAGATATGCTGACACAATATGCCATAAGTTAATATATGCTGACACAATATGATATACATTAAGATATGCTGACACGATATTAAATACGTTAAAATATTATGCTGACACAATATTCCATGCGTTAAGATATGCTGACACGATATTAAATACGTTAATATATTATGCTGACACAATATGCCATACATTAAGATATGCTGACACAATAATCCATACGTTAAGATATGTTGACACAATATGCCATACGTTAAGATATTATGCTGACACAATATGCCATACGTTAAGATATGCTGACACAATATTCCATACGCTAAGATATGCTGACACAATATGCCATACGTTAAGATATTATGCTGACACAATATGCCATACGTTAAGATATTATGCTGACACAATATGCCATACGTTAAGATATGCAAACACAATAATCCATACGTTAAGATATGCTGACACAATATGCCATACGTTAAGATATTATGCTGACACAATATGCCATACGTTAAAATATGCTGACACAATATTCCATACGTTAAGATATGCTGACACAATATGCCATACGTTAAGATATGCAAACACAATAATCCATACGTTAAGATATGCAAACACAATATGCCATACGCTAAGATATGCAGACACAATATTCCATGCGTTTAAATATGCTGACACAATATGCCATACGTTAAGATATGCTGACACAATATGCCATAAGTTAATATATGCTGACACAATATGCTATACATTAAGATATGCTGACACGATATTAAATACGTTAAAATATTATGCTGACACAATATTCCATGCGTTAAGATATGCTGACACAATATGCCATACGTTAAGATATTATGCTGACACAATATGCCATACATTAAGATATGCTGACACAATAATCCATACGTTAAGATATGTTGACACAATATGCAATACGTTAAGATATTATGCTGACACAATATGCCATACGTTAAGATATGCTGACACAATATTCCATACGTTAAGATATGCTGACACAATATGCCATACGTTAAGATATTATGCTGACACAATATGCCATACGTTAAGATATTATGCTGACACAATATGCCATACGTTAATATATGCAAACACAATAATCCATACGTTAAGATATGCTGACACAATATGCCATACGTTAAGATATTATGCTGACACAATATGCCATACGTTAAGATATGCTGACACAATATTCCATGCGTTAAGATATGCTGACACAATATGCCATACGTTAAGATATGCAAACACAATAATCCATACGTTAAGATATGCTGACACTATATGCCATACGTTAAGATATGCAAACACAATATGCCATACGCTAAGATATGCAGACACAATATTCCATGCGTTTAAATATGCTGACACAATATGCCATACATTAAGATATGCTGACACAATATGCCATACGTTAAGATATGCTGACACAATATGCCATAAGTTAATATATGCTGACACAATATGCTATACGTTAAGATATGCTGACACGATATTAAATACGTTAAAATATTATGCTGACACAATATTCCATGCGTTAAAATATGCTGACACAATATTCCATGCGTTAAAATATGCTGACACAATATGCCATACATTAAGATATACTGACACAATAATCCATACGTTAAGATATGCTGACACTATATGCCATACGTTAAGATATGCTGACACAATATTCCATACGTTAAGATATGCTGACACAATATGCCATACGTTAAGATATTATGCTGATACAATAATCTATACGTTAAGATATGCTGACACAATATGCCATACGTTAAGATATGCTGACACAATATGCCATACGTTAAGACATGCTGCCACGATATTCCATACGGTAAGATATGCTGACACAATAATCCATACGTTAAGATAGTATGCTGACACAATATTCTATCCGCCAAAATACACTGACGAGATATTATATACTTTATTTTATCTCATGGAAACACTATTTCATGCCTTTGCAAACTGAGTATATCCATATAAGGCGGCGCTTGTATGACCCGTCTGATCACGATCTTCTCTGTTCGGTTATGAAACAATGTAGAAACGGTTGTAGTTTCTGTCATGGTAAGATCTTTTTATGTTCAAAATGCCATTACATATACATGTATATAAATTCAACTAATAAATATCGATACAATCATTTGTTTTCTTACTCTTACTAAATATCCACGATATAATGTGTTAACCCGTATGTTTGCAACATTGTGTACAATCTGTACACAGCTAGATGATCCAGAATATAGTAACACTTGTCTACAGCAACCATCCAGAATAATTCTATTTTGTTGTTTTAAACCAGGTGATAGCTTAATTCAAGACGAAAGTTATACAGAAAGCTCATTTATGAATTTTCTGCATTACGTTCGCCATGCATTATCCTGATATTGACGACTTTTGACGACTCTGTAAAAGTCACTTTGTGAAACCATTGTGATAAATATAGCATTTGCTCCTATAGGAGCAAACGCTGTATTTATCACAATGGTTTAAAACTACAAAATTCTAAAATTTTCCTTTTCTCTAATTAATGCTCCTTTTCGGTAGATTTATTCAAAGAGATTGTATCTAAAAATAGTCTATGAAGTAATGGGTTAAGCAACCACCTATTCTTATAGACCACATGTTTATATGCAGGTGTTACTGTATCCACGTTATCAAATACTCGACTAGTAACTGTGCATAATTAAATGTCGCTGTTAGAGATGGAACTACAGAATATCTAGACCCAGCCTTATCAGTGTGGTATAAGATCAGGGTCTACAGTGTTTGTAAGCATCCAAAAGTGGATTTGGATGAGTTGCAAACAGTACAGATCCCGATTTCCAATACCGTAGCTGATCTAGTTCTACACAGTATGCATTTTAAATATCATTTGAAATTCCATAGTAGCATTCATTTGTACTTACATTCCCTCTCAGTGTGATAGCCAATATATTCCAGTGCACCCTAAAGTCGTCAACAGAAAATAAGTAAGATGTCCTGAATTTTTCTTATAACAGTAAAGCCCCTCTCCACCGGACTCAAAAATTATGTAGTATTTTAGTAGTGTCTTTAAGTCTGGTGGCAACTTAATGATGGGTAAATTCACACAGAAAGTTCCCAAAGGAGCTTTCTGTGTGACTTTAACCCTGCATTAAGTAGCCACCTGCCTACAAAGATATAAACTCTCCATTTCTATAAACCCAGTTTATAGGACGTTACTGTATAAACTAAATCAGTATGAGGTATCATGCCCGAGGTTCTTTAGGGGGTTTTATTTCGCAGATTAGCTAATATGTAAATCAAATCAAATGTTTTATTTGTTTTGTTATCAATACTCGTAACCTTTATCATGTCAAATAAACACCCGAAGTGATGTATATACATTATATTGTATATAACCCATTCCCAGTATTAGAAGGAAAGCATTGACCATCACCTTGGTCAGAATTGACGCAGACATGCACCACGGATACATTTAATAAAAGGGTGGATAAATATACAAAATATATAGCAGATGACAAAAGTGAGTGTAAGCTTAGAAGAACGTAGAATAAATTGATTTCAGTTTGTTTACATGTAATTTCTATGCAGAGGAATTCAATTAATCTTTCTTGCAGGGCGCAGTCAAATCGTATTACAGTGCAATGAACTATAGACTTTGTTTTCGTGTTGTTTTACTACAGTAAATCTGTTTAAAGCGATCATTAAAATGTCTAATTATTTACTCTATCAATACGCATTTGTATGTCTTTGCAAACAGAGTAGATCCAGATCAGGCGGCTCCTGTAGGAGTAGTCTAATCAGGGTCGGCCCTGTATGACTATGGACTACTATAGCTCTAATTCTGCAGTTTATGTCATGGCCAAATTCCAATATAAACAATCAGGCAAATAATATTCATGATGTCTTTATTTTTTACATGAAAAATCATGACTTACATGTCTAACCCTTACAGTGAGGCACACGAGTCACTAATATCCCTTGCAGTGTAGACCCAGATTAGAGGGTTCCAAGAGGTACTGTCTCATCAGGGTCTGAACTGTCATGTTACACTTTTCTTTAAACCAAATACCTCTAAATATTCGCCATAAGTTCAACCAATTTGAATTTTGGAATAGCCCATTTTAAACAAGCACAAAATGTGGAAACAGTATTAAAGCCGGATTTTTCAACTGAAAGACCTTCACACAAGTTATCTGCATACCAAATATAAATTGTCTAGCATGTGTAGTTCAGAAGTTATAACAAAATTTTAATGACATCAAAGTTTTCAAAATAGTGACCTTGACCTGATTTCATGTATCTTTATGTCATCGGTAAGGTCCTTACCAAATCTATCTGAATACAAAAGGTGAATTGCCTAGCGTTCGTGGATCAGAAGTTATAGCATAATGTCAAAGTTTGTTAAAACAGCCAAGTTTTAAAAATAGTGACCTAGACCTTGACCCAATTTCACGTATCCTTGTATCAACTGAAAGGCCTTCGCCAAAGCTATCTCCATGCCATATATGAATTGGCTGGCATATGAGGTTCAGAAGTTTAGACAAAATGTTGAAGTTTTTCAATGATGGCCAACTTGTTAAAATAGTGACATTGACCTTGGCCTAATTTCAAATATCTTAATAGCAACTGAAATACCTTTGCCAAAGCCATCTGTATACTATGAATTGCCTAGCTTTGAAGTTCAGAAGTTATAGCAATGTTAAAGTTTGTTAAAAATTGCAAAGTTTTCAAAATACTGACCTTGACCTTGACCTGATATCATGTAGCCTTGTATCAAGTGAAATACATTCGCTCAAGATATCTGCATACTAAATATGAATTGTCTAACTTAAGTAATTCAGAAGTTATAAGCAATGTTAAAGTTTTGTTATCGGCGGTACGCCTTTTCCTCTTGGAGCTTTCTGCATGACGTTTATCCCGCATTAAGCAGACACCAGCCTACATGTATCTAAATTATTCTCAACTATAAGCCCGGTTTAGATTGGTTTTGCTGTACATATTCCATGCTTTGATTGTCGGTAGTCTGCAGCAGAAGGCATTTTGTGTAGTCATTTAGATGTATACACATATATGCATAATTATCTCTCAATATCTTCAAACATGGTGAAATCAAGGGCTTCTGAGATAAATCCATTCACACAGGCGCCTAGTATCTGTGAAGGTAGAACGTATTATTGTCTTAATAGATTATCTCTTTACTCCATAAATACGCTTTTCTATACCTTTGCAAACAGGGTAGACCTAGATCAGACAATTCCGATAGGAGCAGGGTCTGTTCTATTTGCTTATGATATAATATTAATATGATTCTTCAGTTTCTGCGATGGCAAAAGTCCCTGAGTCCATGTGCTATTATAGGAAAATATTCTAATAAATATGCATGGCGTTATTATTTCTTACATGAACATTCATGGAGGAAAGGGCTAAACACCGTTGCAAATATGTGCCCTCGCCCATCCACCCACCCCTGTAGAATTAAACACAAAGCTGTCTTAGTAGCCGTGTCTTTAGTAGCCGTGTCTTTTCCGAAGTGGAGAAGTCGTTCGTGTCCTTCCAGCTGGGTCCGAGGTTATAAAACTTCTGAGTCATAGTCTGAGTTCATTCTCAAGTACATATCTTATACATCAGATTTTGAGCTCGCTTATAATGTTTGGGAATGAACTCAGACTCGGGCAAAACAAATTATAACCTCGGAGCCTGAAAACAAGTTTGTTCCAACTCTGAACTGGAGCAATTACTATATTCTTCCGATTCGTTCAAACGTTTGAGTACAAATGCCCGATTGTCAATAAGCTTGGGCCCCTATTACTGCAACATGATTGGTATCTTATAAGAACTCAACCCGTTTTCTAATAGGTTACGTTGAACAAGATCGGGATTAACTCATTCCCTCCTAGACTAGTTTTAGACCCAACCTCTTTTGAATAAATCTACCGAAAGGAGCATTTACTAGAGGAAAGGACAAATTTAGAATTATGTAGTTTTGAAACCAATGTGATAAATAGAGAATTTGCTCCTATTATCACAATGGTTTCAGACATGGATTTTACAGAGGCGTCAAAAGGTGTCAGTAGGAAGGGAATATGTTAAATGATAAACAAATGTAAGCCACAACTTGTAATTGTATTTAGCAGGGAAATGGTTATAATAATAGGCACGTGATGGCTACGAATAATGGTTACAATAATAGACAAGTGATGGCCACGCATTATGATTGTGTTTAGCAAGATAATGGTTATAATGGTTAGCGCATGATAGTCACAGCCTATGATTGTGCTTAGCATAACAGTTGTTAATATAGGCACATGATAGTCACAGCCTATGTTTGTGCTTAGCATAACTGGTGTTAATGATAGGCACGTGATAGTCACACCCTGTGTTTGTGCTTAGCATAACGGTTGTTAATGATCGGCACATGATAGTCACAACCTATGATTGTGCTTAGCATAACAGTTGTTAATGATCGGCACATGGTAGTCACAACCTATGATTGTGCTAGCATAACAGTTGTTAATGATCGGCACATGGTAGTCACAACCTATGATTGTGCTTAGCATAACAGTTGTTAATGATAGGCACATGATAGTCACAACCTATGATTGTGCTTAGCATAACGGTTGTTAATGATAGGCACAAGATACATATAGCCACAATTTACATATGACAGCGAAGTGATAAAAAAGTGATAAAAATATGAAAGTTAAAATGACCAGGAACGTTTTGTTTAAGCAAAGAGCACCGGTGATGCAGTTTATTTTGGACAAAGCCATAAATAGATTTCAAATGTTAGACCAAAATTGCTAACCAATACAAACTCAATCATATCTTCAGTCCATGGGAAAATTTGACTGTTTTACATTCTGTTATTTTCCCAAAGAAATGGAATGTTTTGGTCTCATTATGGGACCGCCAGCATCGTTGGCGCTTCGCGTATAGTGTTGGTCTTTCTCATCTACGACCAGGCTCTTCAGCTTGCTAACCTTTAGCCTGCTGAGAAAATTATTTTTACAGAATGCTTAATGCATTATACTTTCAAAATTCAAGCTATAATCAGTTTGTCCGCCAAAATGCTATCCGGGTAGCACACAGTTTGGATCCTGATGAGACGCCGAGATACTTGGCGTCTCATCTGGGTCCAAACAATAAATATGTAATCAATCATCTGCCAGCAGCAAGATAAAGTTTAATTAACATAGATAAATAAACGTAATGATGTTAATATTTGAACCATTTACATGTTATCGGTGTGTGGTGAGTTTTTTTATTATTGTTATTTAGATTAGCCTATATGCAAACCGTTTTGCCATACAGTGTACATCGTCTCATTGATCCTTCCATCGCTAATAACGACAAGACTCGCAGTTGCAAACAGCTGGGATCCAGATACATGTATGATGCCGAGTAACTCGCCGTCTCATCACGATCTAAACCTTTTGACACTCGGTCGATCGTTTCTCAAAGGCTTCATTGAATGGGAAAGTGGTCAAATTTGCATCAGATCCCAATTTGAGAAGATAAATTAGAATTAGTAATAGTTAACAGCAGTTAATCTTTATCCTGCTGATAACAAGTGAGTCCTGCCCAAACACTGATCTGTTGTAACTTTTCCCTCCTCCAATATGTTCAAGCTTTTGAGAAACAGTTGAATAAGTACCAATTAACGTCATATTGACGCCTATTGACGCCACTGTAAAAGTCGCTTTTTGACACCTTTGTGATAAGTAGAGCATTTACTCCATAGGACCCAATGCTCTATGTATCACAATTGTCTGAAAATTACACAATTCAATTTTTTGTAGATTTATTCAAAGCAGTTGGTTCTAAAAATAGCCTATGAGGGAATGGGTTAAAGAGCGTTGATTCCGACCAGACGCTAAGATACAGGGTGTCTGATTGGGATCAAAACTGTTTGTATATGGTGTCAGTTCGCGACTAGCAATCTAAGGGTTGAATTTATATCAATCCCTTCGATCCACTCGAAAAGTGTCCCCTCGTAAGATTAGTCCTGGCATATAGATTAAATGCTTGGGAAAATTGTGATAAATTTAGATTGTGCTGTCGAAATAAGTGGCAACTTCTCTGTACATTTTTACAAATGTTTACATTTTGCAAACAGTTTCGATCCAGGTTAGATATCGAGTACAGTAAAAACCTCTCTATAACGACCACTAAATTATATCAAGTATTTAGTGTTAAAGGCAGGTGGCTGCTTAAAGCAAGGTGAAAGTAAACCAGAACGCTCCTAATAGGAGCGTTCTGTTTTACTTTCACCTTGCTTTAAGCAGCCACTTGCCCTAAATTAACACACTTTAGTGGCCGTTGTAGAGAGGTTTTACTGTATCTCGGCGTCAAACAGTTTGGATCCAGATAAAATGTCGGGTATCTCGGCATCACTTCAGAACCTAAATTGTTCGACACACGGGTCAAGCGTTCTAAAAAGTTTGAACGAACGTAAAGTAATTAAATCCCGGAACAGATCTTTTCGCTAACATCAACTTGAAAAACAAACTGAAAGTTACATTTAATATCATGTTACGAAGAGTTTGGATTTATCTACGTTATGTTACACATCCTATGAAGTATGCTGTTCTTTAAAAACTATTTAAGTCCCGGAACTGAAAAAGATAAAATGCCGGTGATTCATGTAGTCAGGCCGGTACAGGGCATCGGTGACCATTGGTTTACGGCAGGTCCTTAAAGGCATTTCGAAACGAATGTTGACCCATTAACCCCATGCTGTGTATTTTGGTAGCTGACTGTCAAGCATCTGATACACAAACTGATAAGGCGAGATACCATCACAGAGGATCAATGTATAATTGCATAACTTTATCTGTTATAGCCATGGACCCTGACTGGACACTGTAGGAGCACAGCTGGATACTGTGTATATAGGGGGGGGGGGGGGGGGGTCACTTATATAAGGAGCTTTGAAATGCCTTTAATTTATACCGTGGTTCATTGATGTCTACGGTATTGAGCCGGTACTGGTCCATTGCCGTGGTGCTAACTTTCGTAACGGTAATGGTTCACTGTCTATGGTACCGGGTCGGTACCGGTCCATTGCCGTGGTGCTGACTGTTTCGTAACGGTAATTGGTTCAGTGTCTATGGTACCGGGTCGGTACCGGTCCATTGTCGTGGTGCTGACTGTTTAGAAACGGTAATGGTTCACTGTCTATGGTACCGGGCCGGTAAGGTCCATTGTCGTGGTAGGCTACTGACTGTTTAGTAACGGTAATGGTTCAGTGTCTATGGTACCGGGTCGGTACCGGTCCATTGTCGTGGTGCTGACTGTTTAGAAACGGTAATGGTTCACTGTCTATGGTACCGGGCCGGTAAGGTCCATTGCCGTGGTGCTGACTGTTTAGTAACGGTAATGGTTCACTGTCTATGGTATCGGGCCGGTACGGTCTATTGCCGTGGTGCTAACTGTTTCGTAACGGTAATGGTTCACTGTCTATGGTACCGGGTCGGTACGGTCCATTGCCGTGGTGCTAACTGTTTCGTAACGGTAATGGTTCACTGTCTATGGTATCGGGCCGGTAACGTCTATTGCCGTGGTGCTAACTGTTTAGTAACGGTAATGGTTCACTGTCTATGGTACCGGGTCGGTACGGTCCATTGCCGTGGTGCTAACTGTTTCGTAACGGTAATGGTTCACTGTCTATGGTATCGGGCCCGTACCGGTCCATTGCCGTGGTGCTGACTGTTTAGAAACGGTAATGGTTCACTGTCCATGGTATCGGGCCGGTACGGTCCATTGCCGTGGTGCTGACTGTTTAGTAACGGTAATGGTTCACTGTCTATGGTATCGGGCCGGTACGGTCCATTGTCGTGGTGCTGACTGTTTAGTAACGGTAATGGTTCTCTGTCTATGGTATCGGGTCGGTACGGTCCATTGTCGTGGTGCTGACCGTTTAGTAACGGTAACGGTTCACTGTCTATGGTATCGGGCCGGTAAGGTCCATTGCCGTGGTGCTGACCGTTTAGTAACGGTAATGGTTCACTGTCTATGGTACCGGGCCGGTAAGGTCCATTGCCGTGGTGCTAACTGTTTCGTAACGGTAATGGTTCAGTGTCTATGGTACCGGGTCGGTACCGGTCCATTGTCGTGGTGCTGACTGTTTAGAAACGGTAATGGTTCTCTGTCTATGGTATCGGGCCGGTACCGGTCCATTGCCTTGGTGCTGACTGTTTAGTAACGGTAATGGTTCACTGTCTATGGTATCGGGCCGGTACCGGTCCATTGCCGTAGTGCTAACTGTTTCGTAACGGTAATGGTTCAGTGTCTATGGTACCGGGTCGGTACCGGTCCATTGTCGTGGTGCTGACTGTTTAGAAACGGTAATGGTTCACTGTCTATGGTATCGGGCCAGTAAAGCCCATTGCCGTGGTGCTGACTGTTTAGTAACGGTAATGGTTCACTGTCTATGGTATCGGGCCGGTACGGTCCATTGCCGTGGTGCTGACTGTTTAGAAACGGTAATGGTTCACTGTCTATGGTATCGGGCCAGTAAAGCCCATTGCCGTGGTGCTGACTGTTTAGTAACGGTAATGGTTCACTGTCTATGGTATCGGGCCGGTACGGTCCATTGCCGTGGTGCTAACTGTTTCGAAACGGTAATGGTTCACTATGGTATCGGGCTGGTAAGGTCCATTGCCGTGGTGATGACGGTTTCGTAACGGTAATGGTTCACTGTCCATTGTATCGAGCCGGTACGGTCCATTGCCGTGGTGCTGACTGTTTAGTAACGGTAATGGCTCACTGTCTATGGTACCGGGCCGGTAAGGTCCATTGTCGTGGTGCTGACTGTTTCGTAACGGTAATGGTTCACTGTCTATGGTATCGGGCCGGTAAGGTCCATTGCCTTGGTGCTGACTGTTTAGAAACGGTAATGGTTCTCTGTCTATGGTATCGGGCTGGTACCGGTCCATTGTCGTGGTGCTGACTGTTTAGTAACGGTAATGGTTCTCTGTCTATGGTATCCGGCCGGTAAAGCCCATTGCCGTGGTGCTGACTGTTTAGTAACGGTAATGGTTCTCTGTCTATGGTATCGGGCCGGTACCGGTCCATTGCCGTGGGGCTAACTGTTTCGTAACGGTAATGGTTCACTGTCTATGGTACCGGGTCGGTACCGGTCCATTGTCGTGGTGCTGACTGTTTAGAAACGGTAATGGTTCTCTGTCTATGGTATCGGGCCGGTACCAGTCCATTGCCGTGGTGCTGACTGTTTAGTAACGGTAATGGTTCTCTGTCTATGGTATCGGGCCGGTAGGGTCCATTGCCGTGGTGCTAACTCTTTCGAAACGGTAATGGTTCACTGTCTATGGTATCGGGCCGGTAAGGTCCATTGCCGTGGTGCTGACTGTTTCGAAACGGTAATGGTTCACTGTCCATGGTATCGAGCCGGTACGGTCCATTGCCGTGGTGCTGACTGTTTAGTAACGGTAATGGTTCACTGTCTATGGTACCGGGCCGGTACCGGTCCATTGCCGTGGTGCTAACTGTTTCGTAACGGTAATGGTTCACTGTCTATGGTACCGGGTCGGTACCGGTCCATTGCCGTGGTGCTGACTGTTTAGAAACGGTAATGGTTCTCTGTCTATGGTATCGGGCCGGTACCGGTCCATTGCCTTGGTGCTGACTGTTTAGTAACGGTAATGGTTCACTGTCTATGGTATCGCGCGGACCGGTACCGGTCCATTGTCGTGGGGCTAACTGTTTCGTAACGGTAATGGTTCACTGTCTATGGTATCGGGCCTGTAAGGCCCATTGCCGTGGTGCTGACTGTTTCGTAACGGTAATGGTTCACTGTCCATGGTATCGGGCCGGTACGGTCCATTGTCGTGGTGCTGACTGTTTAGAAATGGTAATGGTTCTCTGTCTATGGTATCGGGCCGGTACCGGTCCATTGCCGTGGTGCTGACTGTTTAGTAACGGTAATGGTTCTCTGTCTATGGTATCGGGCCGGTAAGGTCCATTGCCGTGGGGCTAACTGTTTCGTAACGGTAATGGTTCACTGTCTATGGTACCGGGTCGGTACGGGTCCATTGTCGTGGTGCTGACTGTTTAGAAACGGTAATGGTTCACTGTCTATGGTATCGGGCCGGTACGGTCCATTGCCGTGGTGCTAACCGTTTCGAAACGGTAATGGTTCACTGTCTATGGTATCGGGCCGGTAAGGTCCATTGCTGTGGTGCTGACTGTTTCGTAACGGTAATGGTTCACTGTCCATGGTATCGGGCCGGTACGGTCCATTGTCGTGGTGCTGACTGTTTAGAAACGGTAATGGTTCTCTGTCTATGGTATCGGGCCGGTACCGGTCCATTGCCGTGGTGCTAACTGTTTCGTAACGGTAATGGTTCAGTGTCTATGGTACCGGGTCGGTACTGGTCCATTGCCGTGGTGCTGACTGTTTAGTAACGGTAATGGTTCACTGTCTATGGTATCGGGTCCGTAACGGTCCATTGCCGTGGTGCTAACTGTTACGTAACGGTAATGGTCCACTGTCTATGGTATCGGGTCGGTACGGTCCATTGTCGTGGTGCTGACTGTTTAGTAACGGTAATGGTTCACTGTCTATGGTATCGCGCCGGTAAGGTCCATTGCCGTGGTGCTAACTGTTTAGAAACGGTAATGGTTCACTGTCTATGGTATCGGGCCGGTACGGTCCATTGCCGTGGTGATAACTGTTTCGTAACGGTAATGGTTCACTGTCTATGGTACCGGGTCGGTACCGGTCCATTGTCGTGGTGCTGACTGTTTAGAAACGGTAATGGTTCTCTGTCTATGGTATCGGGCCGGTACCGGTCCATTGCCTTGGTGCTGACTGTTTAGTAACGGTAATGGTTCACTGTCTATGGTTTCGGGCCGGTACGGTCCATTGCCGTGGTGCTAACTGTTTCGAAACGGTAATGGTTCACTGTCTATGGTATCGGGCCGGTGAGGTCCATTGCCTTGGTGCTGACTGTTTCGTAACGGTAATGGCTCACTGTCTATGGTATCGGGCCGGTACCGGTCCATTGCCGTGGTGCTAACTGTTTCGAAACGGTAATGGTTCACTGTCTATGGTATCGGGCCGGTGAGGTCCATTGCATTGGTGCTGACTGTTTCGTAACGGTAATGGCTCACTGTCTATGGTATCGGGCCGGTAAGGTCCATTGCCGTGGTGCTGACTGTTTAGTAACGGTAATGGCTCACTGTCTATGGTACCGGGCCGGTAAGGTCCATTGTCGTGGTGCTGACTGTTTCGTAACGGTAATGGTTCACTGTCTATGGTATCGGGTCGGTAAGGTCCATTGCCGTGGTGCTGACTGTTTAGAAACGGTAATGGTTCACTGTCTATGGTATCGGGCCGGTAAGGTCCATTGCCTTGGTGCTGACTGTTTAGTAACGGTAATGATTAACTGTCTATGGTTTCGCGCGGGCCGGTACCGGTCCATTGCCGTGGGGCTAACTGTTTAGTAACGGTAATGGTTCTCTGTCTATGGTATCGGGCCGGTACCGGTCCATTGTCGTGGTGCTGACTGTTTAGAAACGGTAATGGTTCTCTGTCTATGGTATCGGGCCGGTACCGGTCCATTGCGGTGGTAGGCTACTGACTGTTCATTGCCGATAATGATTCATTGATATCTACGGTATCGGGCCGGTACAGGCCTATTGCCGTGGTTCTGACTGTTAATTACCAGTAATGGCTCATTGACGTGCACGGTACTGAGTCGGCTGTTGTCCAGTGCCTGTTGCTGATTGTTCAGAACCGGTAATGGAGTAAATGGTTACTTTGCTGTGTTGGTGAAAGAAAATCATTTTTCAAGTTTTCACAATATGTGAGACGGGATGCTTGATAAGTTGTTATCCTACTGATTTTATTGAAATTGGTATTATTTTAACATTGCTATTTTTCAACTGTTGAGCTTCAACCCTTCCAAGTGCCAAGTAGTTCAAGCCACAAAGGCTAGAGTAGTACAAATTACATGGACAGACTCTGGAGGCTGTCAGTAGTGCTCGTTACCTGGGTGTTGACATCGCCAGCGGCTTGTCGTGGAATACACATGTCGATCGCATTACTAACTCTGCAAACCGTACCCTAGGTTTTCTTAGAAGGAACATAAAGTCCAAGTCGGCCAAACTCAGGGAGCGTACTTATCAAACCCTTGTCCGTCCACAACTGGAGTACGCTTGTAGTCACTGGGGGGAAACGTATCCCGGATATTGCTAATAAATGAGCTGTATTTTGACGCGACGGAGAGGACAGGAGTGCAACAAGGGTAAGTAAACGTGTATTTTCTCTTAATTAGTTCTTTTTCGGCAATTGACAGGTGGTGCTTTAGATTCACCATACTCATATTATACATGCTATATACATGATTTGGAATCACACAATGCAAACGTTGGGGAAAATCACAAAATGAACGCCGTGCTCGCGAAAGAATGCATAACCCTCTCCCAGATTTTTTTATTTTACTGAAAGATGGAATCAAAATATAACATTCTGAATTGAGCGATCGCTTTGAATATCATTCAACTAGGTATACTGAAAATTTCAGTCATATTGGTTCAAGTTTGACCAAAATATGGCCACAAACGAAAAGACGGTTAGTCACTATTAGTGTACTGGGGATTGATAAACGGTGTACTGGGTATTGCATATTGTCAAAATTTGGTGTACTGGGGATTGCACATTACACTTTAGTTGTTTTTTTGCTTATTTACCAGCATAATAATTTGAAAAGACCTCTGAAAAGTTTATTCAGGCAATATTCTTCTTTTTTCATCATAAAGTAGTGTTTAAAGGTCTAGTTTTGACTTGATGGGGTGTTAATTGGATTGTTTATTGTGGTTGGATCCCACCATGCTTGATAGTTATTGCATCATATTAACCCATATCCTCCAGTACTTTCGTCTGCTTTGAAATTGCCGTCTGCAAAACAATATTTAGATCTAAATACGATTTGTACATACATCAGATGCTCTATGCTATGCTACCTCTGATCTGGATCCAAACTGTTTGCAAATAACGGACAAGTGGCCACCAGCAGGATAAGGATAAATTGCAACTAACCCTTATCCTGCTGGTCGTGTCTTGACTGTTATTTGCAAACAGTTTTGGATCCAAATCAGATGCTGCATAATGCCGCGTCTGATCTAGATCCAGGCTGTTAGACTTAAAATGCATTTGTCTCTGAGACCTTTTGAATTAAAATATGCACATATATTGCTGCATGATATGGGTTTAGCATCTATCAATTAGAACCCTACTGTGCTAACTGGCTTGCGGTAAAGGGGTAGTTATGAACCCCTATAATAGGTATTTAAGCGTTGTTAAA
Organism: Azorinus chamasolen; assembly: GCA_963576725.1. Classification (NCBI taxonomy): domain Eukaryota; kingdom Metazoa; phylum Mollusca; class Bivalvia; order Cardiida; family Solecurtidae; genus Azorinus; species Azorinus chamasolen. The sequence continues at coordinate 93,365,840 of OY755237.1, read as the reverse complement.
ATATGCCCTATCCATCGATGTAATTCAGCAGGGATCGGATAGCCTTAAAACGTTAGTTGTAATATTCTAGCAATACATATTCTTTATGTACAGTGTCATATTGAGACAGAAAATGATTTTCAAACTATTTCATATGAAAAAAATGCATTAAAAATTGTTTGTTTATTTGTTTCAGATATTACGTCTCTTTAACAGTTTTTCAGTCATATTGCGACGTCCAGCTAATTACTGGTGGAGGGAGACACCAGATACCCTTTATACACCTTTTCAGATACAAATCAGTAACTGGGTAGAAGTAACTGGTAATCAGAACACGAATTAGCCGCAAATGCCCCATTGTGTAGTCAAAAGTTACAAGTCCACTGAGAATTAGTGTCAAATATTTTGCCTCAAAATAAAGTAGCACTGTTTTCATGGGATTTTCATCATTTTATGTTTATCATGTTGATATACATGGTTGTCAGAGAATAGATACAATGCTTGTCTGTTATTCTAGAAAGGGTTTGTGAAGAACTTGTGTGAACCTAAGTAACATGTCCCTGTTTAGTCAGTGCCTCTGTCAGAAGTGTCAAGAAACTGGAGTGCAAGATATTTTTCTTACATAACACATGACACCCCAGTGTTTGCATTTTTCAGCTATGCATGAACTTATCTTTGAGGACAATACAGACGGGTTCCTGTGTTGGGTATAAAAGTTGACATTTCTTTACCTTGTACTGTAGTTGATGCAGTTTATATGAATCATTCAATGATATAGGGCAGCCTATTTGGTGGGGACCCATTCTAAAAAATGGACAATCAATGTCGCCGTTATAAGTCAACTGATATTTCGCCGTGTCATTGTTTTTCTCCATTTTTCATTATATTAAGATTATTTCATAAACATTTTTATGGTATAAAATGTTGTTCTGAATGGCTTTCCATGCCTTTGAATCTGCATGGGGTGGCGGAATTTGTATGTCGCCATGGACATTTTTAGTTTTCATTGTACCCATAATATAGTGTAGAATGTCATCATTCCCGATTTAAGCCCCTGCATTTATTTATTATTAATGGATGTTTTTCACGAAGACAAAACGGCCCTAAAGCAACCAAACATTAAAATACACTGACATGCTAATGCAATGTCGCCAAACCTGACCTAATCTATGAGGCTAAACTATAACGGTAAATAGAATATCACATACTGCACGATAATTATGCAATGCCTTATTCATTCACCCTTTAATAATGTATATCATGTGTATGAAAAAAGATTTTTACCAAATTCATCTGTGGAAAAAAAAAATCAGAGGCCAAGTTTCTAAATTACACTACGGGAATTTAGCTTTCTAATCTACGAGTCATCACAAATAAGCATATTCGTTTCCTCATGAAAAACTTTTTTATGTTTGTTTTGCCAATTTTGTGTACTAAATAACCTATTGTTTATCAAAATTTAATGAAAAGTACTTTGAGAAAGCATATAAAATTTTGCTGACCAATCAAATACAGCGGAAAAGAAAAAAATCCTAATCTACGAGGCCTAATTTACGAGACAAATCTTTCTTGAGTTGCCCCTTCCATCATTCCCGAGTGTCATGACACTCAATTACATCTTATTCAATACTTAAAACACAGTCACATGTAAATAATTCATGGAAGATGTCAGTCTGCTACATAATTCGTCTACACAATTCCCTAAGAAAGCGGTGAGTTATTTGACATTTTGCAGAAATAGCTTACAGGATTGCCTTCTTGAATTTGTATACATATTATTTCATAATTATGATTTGAATACCGAATTATCGACGTATGAACAACATAACTTTTCGCATTATTTAAATACATGTATTCCACATGAAAGTTCGGACTCGTAGCTTAGATTAAATTGTCCCGTAGATGAGGATGCCAATATCAAAGTATTTCTACACAATTTTTCAAACGTAAAGTAAGTTTAAATTATGCCAGTATAATACAAATCTATTCAGAAATAATAAATGGTTCAATAAAAACAAGATTGGCAATATATTAATGGCAATTATTTGTAGAATTTTTCAGATTTTTTTTTCACTACTATATTTACTTTTATTTTTGTTAAGTCACGAACATGTTTACTTGGTATTTCTTCTACAAAAAGAGCAAACATTCACTTCATTGCATTTATTCCTATTTCCCAATCTACATACAAATATAGTCAAGTATGTCTCCTTTCAAATAGGCATTTACAAAGCCACACATACAGTCACCAAAGTGTCCCGTAAAATATAATCTCTTTTGTCCCGTAAATTATAGTAATAGTTTTATTCACATCAACAGGTTTGAATCCCATTAAAAAGCTGAAATGTTTTGTTCGTCCATCCCTACTTTCGTCTGTCTGTCAGTATGTCTGTCTATTCATTGTCGACATGCTTGACGTGTACAGGCCCCGCAGAGAATTAAGATCAGCAAGTAGTTCTTTGTCGTTGGTTGTACCAAAAAGTCGTAAGGTAAAGTACGGTGAGAGAAGTTTCATGCATGCAGCTCCCAAACTCTGGAATGCTCTTCCATCAGGCATTAGAGATGCAAGCTCACTGGCATGTTTCAAAAAATCTCTGAAAACGCATTTCTTCAACATATATTATTAGGGCAGTTTAGAAAACGTACCTGCTAATCGTCGGTTATCATAATTGCTGCATTGGCCACAGAGTGTTGATCCTGCCACTTCCTTATGACTGTGGACTTTTAAACCCCTTTTTATACGCCCGAAGGGACGTATTATGGTATGGCGCATGTCGTCCGTCCGTCCGTCTGTCCGTCTGTCCGTCCGTCCGTTAGCAATTTCTTGTGCAACTAACTCCTCCTTTATTTTTCAACATAATTTCTTCAAACTTTCAGGAATGATAGATACTGATGTGTAGTTGTGCATATCAGTGAGATAACTCTCATATCATTTTTCATTCTGGAGTTATTGCCCTTTGATAGTTTCGGGTAGCAATTTCTTGTGCAACTAACTCCTCCTTTATTTTTCAACATAATTTCTTCAAACTTTCAGGAATTATAGATATTGATGTGTAGTTGTGCATATCAGTGAGATAACTCTCATATCATTTTTCATTCTGGAGTTATTGCCCTTTGATAGTTTCGGGTAGCAATTTCTTGTGCAACTAACTCCTCCTTTATTTTTCAACATAATTTTATAGAACAGCCTTCGGGCGTATATTGCCCCGTCTTGCGGTGCTCTTGTTTCAAATATAATGCTCCACAAATGTAGAAAATAGATAAATGAATAACAAAAACCTCATCCATATTTTTATGGACTTCTAGGGAATCCCCTTGCTGTTGAACGTGCGGGTGTTGTGTCAGCGGGATTCCGCTGTCCAGTTGTTGCGGTGGCCGAGGGAGTGCTGTTGTCAAACGGGGCATCCCTATATGCTTGGTACCTCTGGTAACTCCAGTTCCAATGCCGGAGGGAGCACCGTAGTGGAACAGGGCATCCCTCTACGGTATAATTCCGCGCTGGTACATTGGGAGTCTTGCTGGCATGACTTGCTACCCTGCCGTTAACCAGTGCCAGGGATTCCTGTTAAGCTGACCCAGTTTCCGTATTTTTGCTTACCAGTGAACTGGGTTGTGTAATATATGGGCAGCGGGCAAATTAAGCCTGTACGGTCTAATGCAGCATCGCGTGTCTCAGTCAGTCTCGATTTGTCCGATGTGATTCCTTTGCCATTGCAGCCGGTGGGATATGTTGCAGGAACAGTATACGTGATACCTTCTTTAGCTCTACTTTGGCTGGGCTTTTTTGGGTTCCCATAATAAGACATTTTATTCTGTAATTAAACTCTATTAAAATATGATACGCTGTGTACTCCCTCATTGCCATAGCGGGTCGAATAGTGTTTGACTGGAGGGGTTGCATAGTGCGCGTATATAACAGTTGTGTATTTGTATTGCTTAGTTTATATGCATGAACTTCAAATTGATCTGTTCTGTTACCCAATTTTCCGGCAATATTTTATGTGCAGTGTTGTATGTTAAACGAATGTACCCAAGTCTGTTGAGTCTGGGTCAAAATTATGGGACGTACTGGCACTGCGCATAGAATGTTGCATTCGAGTTTTGTTTTTTATAATCTGAGTGCGTTGACACACTATAATAGAACATAATACGACACAGACAGATAAACTTACGGAAAAGATTAGCTTATTTACCAATGTCCTAAATAAATTCTATTTTATTATTATTCTTATCTATATATAAGTATTAAATATATTTTATTTTAAATGTTCTGTAATTTACGCATTATTGTACAGTAAATGTATCTTTGTGAAGCGCTTTTGAACGCACATATCCTGTATGAAAAGAGCGCTATATAAATGTGGTATAATAATAATAATAATAATATTCATATGTTGTGATAGTGTTTATCCGTCTCTAGGTGTTGTGTGACTCATTACTCAAACACTAATTGAAGCGGACTGTTGAAACGTGCATTATTTGAGCATGTGTACCTTAAGTTTCGGCCCATGAGTTAGCAAAACATTAGTGACAGTGTGATAATTTAGAGCAGCAATAATTTAAATAAGAAAGTACAGCCAACCTTTGATAAATGTATACTTGTCATTGAAAATATATAGCGATGTATCATCAATATGAAAGATATAGATTCAATGACAGCTGGGAGGAACATATATCTGTTTCAAATGACTCAAAATGAGAATTTATTCGCACTTTGAGCTGTTTGAAAAAGATAATATAGACTCGCCAATAAAGAGGTGAACAATTAAGTGTAGTTTTAGTTCTAATGGAAACTTTGAATTACGAGTATGTAGGAAATCGTGTTAATAGACTTATCAATGTTTGACTGTACCATAAAGTATAACAAACTTAAGGCCATCTAAAGCAGATGAAATTGATTGAAAAAGAAAATGTAATGCGCAAGACAGGCGTCCTGGTACCTACAGGAAATGGGAGAAGAATGTTCACTGTCCCTGAAAAAGTTTTCAACTTCACGTCCTTTACCAATACATGTAGTCCTTAACATAATTTTATGATTTACGGGACAATCCAATGACACACTTTTCCCCCAGCAAATGGCTGGTTCTGGGTTATGTGAACGCAAGTAGTAATCAGTTTTGTTATTTTCATTAGTAACTCTTGCAAACAGTTAACAATTGATTGTTCGACTGAATCAAACTATTTTCATTACATACATTTGTCAGCGGTCAGTGCATGGTTCAGTCAAAAGGGATGTTTTAACTCAGACAGTAAAATTACAGAGTTGAACACGACATACAGAGTTGGATTTGAAATTTTCGGTCTATTTTTATACTCCTAAATGCTCGTTTTGATGAATGCTGCTGTTTATAAAGCAATGTATATCATATTATTTGTCAGTCTAATTTACAGGACACATTCCTATAATATACGGGACTGTGACTTTCGAAAGAGAAATTTTCTTACAAATTGTCTTAACGATTTTGTGTACTAATGTACGAGTTTATAATACATCGGGAACGTTTCCTGACCCTCAAATTGTTGTTTTTTTGTTTTGCACTAATTTTAACTGTGTACGAGGGGTGTTCCAAAAATAATGTCACTTGCATCGGTGCTCATATAGCGGAAGTGTTTTTGTTCATTTTAATTTGCTGTGCCCTTCAAAATACTCTCCGCCAGCCAGAATACACCTTTTTAGCCGGTCAATCCATTTTTGGAAGCATTTTTCATACTCTTCAATGGGGACACCCATCAGACACTGATAAACAGCAGATCCAATGGCATTTCTCGAATTGTATCTCCTTCCAGATAAATGATATTTAAGTTTTGGAAAGAGAAAATAGTCGCAGGGGGCCAAGTCTGGCGAATACGGAGGGTGCGGAAGGACGGTAACCTTCTCTGACTCCAAAAAGTCAGTCACAATACGTGCCTGGTGAGCGGGTGCATTATCATGCAAAATTCGGACATATTTAAGTCCTGTTTTGGGGCGGCTACTTTTGTAGTAGTTCTTCAATTTTCTCAGAACAGCGTTTTTATAGAACTTGCCTGTGACCGTTCTGCCTTTTGGCACCGGAATTTGAATAGCTGGACCCTTATTAGTGAAAAAAATAGCATACAAAACCTTCTTTACCGTTCGTATTCGTTTGGCAATACTTGGGCGTCTGGCAATTTTAGTGGCCCATATTCGGTTGGAAACCTTCCGCTTTGGTTCAAAATAATACACCCAGGTCTCATCACCAGTGACTATATTATCTAAAGCCTTTTTACTATATTTTGGGTACATTTTGAGAAGTGTTTTTGCCATTGTTACACGCGTCTTCTTTTGCTCATCCGTTAACAAATGGGGTATCCATCTTGCAATTATCTTTCTAACTTTTAGGTGTTTCTTCAAAATTGCATGAACTCTTGCTAACGACAAGTTTGTCATTCGAGCCAATTGTCTTACGGTGAATCGAGCATCAGTTTTGAGGATATTTCGGATTTTTTCTATGTTACCTTTGGCCGTAGTTGTTGCAGTACGACCTGGGCGAGCAGCATCTTTCAGTTGCTGCTGCCCAGCACTAAATTTAGCTACCCACCTACAAACAGTCCTGTGGGACATTTGGCCCTCCCCATAAATGCCACACACCTCGCGGTGAATATCTACAGCCTTTATGCCGAGTAATGACCTACCTTTTATATAGGCCCTAATTTCAAGAACATTTTCAGCTCGTTTTCCTGTCATTTTGTGTATAGTCTAACGAATAGGCTATGAAACGATGTACACTGTACCGAGGCAAGTGAACGTGTGGACGAGATATTTACCTGTGTCACAAACCAGTGATCACTCAATCGACACGAGGTGGTTTTGTGCATGAATTGCACGATTTCCGCGAAATAAAGCACAGATGACATTATTTTTGGAACACCCCTCGTAAAAGTTCAAATACAACATTCATGAAACTATATTTTAATGAAGTTGAGTGTGGTGTTCAACTCCTAATTTTCATACTTAATATCAAAATGTTTGATCAGAAATGGATAAATGCATGCTATATAATCTCAGTTCATATACATAACCCGATTCTTTGAATTATATAACTGTCCGAGCTCTATGGATAACTGTTAAAATCAGGTTATGGGTACTGTGAACACAAGGAATAAATTTCTATAGCCTATACATTAACCACTCATTTTACATAATTAATTGTTAATAAATATTAGAACTATTTCGGAATAAGGTCAAAGATACATTAAACATTTAAATATTCACAACTTTTCAGACATACGACGTAGTTGAAATTTAACGTTTTCATTCGGTGAATTGACCAATTTATTTGAGAATGGGTCGTTAAAAACACGCGCCCCTAGCTACATCACTTCTTATATCACAGTACTATTTTGACCACTGGGCTAAAGCCGCTGTTATGTATAACAACGTTCATTGGCATTTTTGAAAAACTGAGTGATATAGATCTAATATTTCTGAATGTTTATGCTATTAATAAAAGCCTATTACGTGTATATGTTTATACAGTACTATTATATTTACATCTTGGCTCGACCTTTGATTACAGTATGTTTTGCATCAGTCAGTACTCAATATGGTACTGAGCCTGTTAACTAGAGCTACACATAGATCTACATGTTATGTCATATCAATTAACTGAAGAGTAAACAACAGATCTATTAAGAAATAGGTAAAAAAAACTATTATGATTGATGGATGTATGAGTTGGATTTTACGGCACTGCTACACAAAAAACTATTATTAACAGGTACTTATAGATAACGGCTTTTAATAAGTCAGTGATCATCGAGTATTTCAATACAGATGCATATAGATCTATCTAGAATGTGCGATTGACTAGAAACAGTATTTATCACGACAGAAATATATCTGAAATATCTGACAACGTTCAATAAAACGGAAAAAAGAGAACAAATGAAATGCAATACCCAGTACACTATCATGCAATACCCAGTACACTAAAATCTTTGGAGCTACCAATCCCCAGTACACTAACAGTGACTAACCGACTATTCGTTTGTGGCCATATTTTGGTCAAACTTGAACCAATATGACTGAAATTTTCAGTATACATAGTTAAATGATATTCAAAGCGATCGCTCAATTCAGAATTTTATATTTTGATTCCATCTTTCAGTAACATAAAAAAATCTGGGAGATGGTTATGCATTCTTTCGCGAACACGGCGTTCATTTTGTGGGTTTTCCCATCGTTTGCATTGTTTGATTCCAAATCATGTATATAGCGTGTATAATATGAGTATGATGAATCTAAAGCACCACCTATCAATTGCCGAAAAAGAACTAATTAAAAGAAAATACGCATTTACTTACCCTCGTTGCCATCCTGTCCACTCCGTTGTGTCAAAATAAAGCTCATTTATTAGCAATATCCGGGATACGTTTCCCCCCAGTGGTAGTGTGTGGGACCCTCACACAAAGTCCAACATAGACAAAATTGAAATGGTACAACGACGTGCCGCCCGTTGGACTTTGGGTGAGTATTCCAGGCATGCAAACGTCTCCGACATGTTATTTAAACTTGGATGGAGGTCCTTGGAACAGCGTCGTTCAGATGCTAGATTATGTCTCTTTTATAAAATTGTTCATGGGTTAGTGGCAGTTCCAGTCCCAGCTTATATACACAGAAGCACCCGTTTATCAAGACTCTGCCACTCTGTGAGTTTCAGACAGGTGCATACTAGAGCAGACTACTATAAATATTCTTTTTATCCTCTTACAATAGTACAGTGGAATGCTCTTCCTGCAGATGTCGTGGTGAATGAGAGCTTGAATACTTTCAAGTCCTCAGTCAACACCATAAATCATTTTAAACCTTAAGTCCATCAATGGTGTTTTTATCTTGTTTTTACTCTTTTTCCTGCTAAGTTTTTAACATTCTTAACTTTGTTTCATTGCTAATCCTTATCTTTTATACTGTTCTTAACTCTACTAACAGGCACAGACGCGCACTGCCCGAAATTACCCGTGAGGGTGTGAGGCAGAAATTACTAGATAGATAGATAGGTACCTGTGGAAAGATATCGCCTTTAAAATTTTGGACGATAGCGATTTATATTTAGTTCATATTCGTCAACGTTTTGTAACAGCCAGTCCGTTGCTTACCAAGCGTCTACCGGTTGAGTGATCAATATTTGTAAACCAATTCTAACCATTATAAAGTGTCAAAAAACATGGCTAAAACATTTCAGATACTTACACTAAATTGTTGGTGAGTTTTAAGAGCTACCATGGTTATTTCTATTCATTGTCTTTGAGCTTAAAGTCAATTAAACGTCGCTATTCATTATTGTGCTAGTAACTCGATAACCGGATAGTCGTTAATTCGGACATTAAATTCTAGATTATTTTACCCAATGACCCCTTGGGCAGAGGGTGATGGCTCGCAGTTCCTGTCTGTCAATCCAACAACCAATCATATATTAATGCAAGGGCGTCAAAGATTATAAATGCTTAGAACTATATCTATCTTATAGTGTTGTTCCGATAATCGGTTATAATCGATGATTGATCAAAAAAGTATTTTCGATTTACTATCGATAATAATTTTGCCATAATCGATTACTGACTGTGTAATCTGTACAGCAGCGTCAGTAATTTTCGTAGGCGTTTCAATGGGAATATAACTGTATGAAGCATTTTACCTAAATATAATAAGCCTCTACCAAGCTGTATTCTGTGACCATTCATTAAAATCGTCTCTTCGAGATGATTCTAATGAATGGTCACAGCATACTGTTTGGTTGACACAAAAGCTTAGTTAGGTATTAGCTTGATACATCAAGCTTTACATGCACAGAATCTCTGAAAGTATTTTCGATTAATTATCGATTTTTAATCGATAATAAATGTTCGATTCAATTCGATAATCGATTATGATTTTGGTCCGATTCTCCATTATCTATCTAAAAAACATAGGATGGTTGAAATGTGAATTTGCTCAACTGGGTGTAATTATGATGTGTACTCAGAAACAATATGTAGAGATGTAGCCATTGTCAAAGGGTCCATTACTATAGTTAACTAGTCACACCAGAAGCAAGTTACAGATACATAATGGGAGCACATCATCATAGGTCGTATTTCTAGTTCTGTTTTTATTTCACTGCATATGTAATATACCAACCTTACATTTCTTTTAGGGGTGTACCTGTTCCATTTGTATGTAAAAATAGGCGTGAACGAATGATTGCAATTGGAGAAGAAGTGGCCAAATCTGAATACGATATTGCTGTGTTTCAAGAGGTAATGACTACCACATATTGTAAAACCCCTCTAAACTGGACGTTCAAATTAGTATAAATATCGGTCTTGGAGACAAGTGGCAGCTTAACCCTTTTCTCCATAAATATGCCTTTCTACTCTTTTGCAAACAGAGGAGACCCAGATCAGATGGATCCTATATAACAGGAGTCATCTGATCATCATTCACGGTCTGCTCTCTTTACTTATGATATCATATACTTACATAAAATTATGATTCTACAGTTTCTTCTATGGCCAAACATTCCTGTGTTCTAGCAAATTAATCTAATTAATATCCATGATGTCATTATTTCTTACATAAATATTCATGGAGGGAAGGGTTAATGCAGGTGAAAGTCATGCAGAAAGCTCTTATCTATAGGAGTTTTCTGCATAACTTTCACCCTGCATTAAGCAGCCACCTGCCTAAAAGTATCTAAATTCTCCTGTACGAGAATTCCAGTTTAGTAGTTTTACTGTACCTTAATTTTGCTGTAAAATTGGTGTCTGCTTAAACTCCTATCTGTTTGAGTTTTTTATTTATTCAAGAAACTCTTGGAAGTGTCATGCAGTTTTGAGCCTGCTAAGATTTCTAGGTACTAGGATCTTGATTCAAACCGCTACATTGGTATTCAGGAATTAGTCGCTAGCATGCAAAACACTAACATTGTTTGTAATTTCCAAATGCCTCTTTGAGTTGACAACAGTATTATTAAGCTTCCATTTTTAGCTCACCAGAGCACAAAGATGAAAGTGCTCATGTTGAGCTTTTGTGATCGCCTGATTCCATCATCCGTTGGCGTGCGTCGTCAGTCATCAACAATTTGAAAATCTTCTCCTCTGAATCTACAAGGTTCTCAGCTTTCATCTTTGGCACATAGCATCATCTGTAGGTCTTCTACAAAAGTTATATAAATTATGTCCCAGGGATCAAACTTGGCCCCGCCCCAGGAGTGCTTTTTTTCTATAGAAACATGTAGGGAAAACTTTGAAAATCTTCTTTTCTGAAACTGGAAGGTTCTCAGCTTTCATATTTGGCACATAGCATCATGTTCTAGTCCTCTACAAAATTGTATAAATTATGCCCGAGGGGTCAAAATTGGCCTCGCCCCAGGGGTGGCCAGTTTTCTATAGAAACATACATAGTGAAAACTTTGAAAATATTCTCCTCTGATTGTCTAGTGAGCGATATCAGGGCAATTATGGCCCTCTTGTTAGTTTGTGTAATTGTTTCATCCTTTGCCGAATGAACATTTATGCATGAATTGATCACTTCATGAATATTTATTAACCCTTTACTCCATAATACACCTTTCTACACCAGACCCAGATCACATGGCTCCTGTAGGATAACGTATAGATATATGATTCTACAATTTCTGCCATGACCAAAAATTCCTGTGTCCATGAGCTGGTAATAAAGTATAAAATTAATCTTTTAAATCATGATGTCATTATTTCTTACATCAATATTCATGGAATTAAAGGTTAACTTAATTTCAAAAAGGTAAACTATTTTCAAGGAATTGTTTGGCTTTGACAAAAACTGTGGATCAGACCTGTATGATTTTATAAGCAAATAAAGCAGATGCTGATCAGATGACTCATACAAGGGCCATCTGATTTGGTTCAACCCTGTTTGCTAAGTCATGAAAAATTGTGTATATGAAGGAAAATGCTAAGAAAAACAGTCGAGCTAATGACATACATGTAGCCTTGGTGTCCTAATCATTGGTTGCGGGTATCATTGTCATTGTTGTGTAAACACTTTGACAATTTGGTCATAGTTTCAACATCAGTAGAGCTATCCTTACTAAATATCACACATTTGTTCACCGCCACAAGTATTACTATCTGTTAAGGGCCATTACCACTGGGGGCCAACTACGTATTATCATCAAAAGGTTTGCTATGACATTTTATATATGGGTATTTTAGACAAATTGTTTTCCTACGAAGCCAGTGTATATATTAGGAAAGTTGCCTTTGTAGAAAAATAAATCTATTATAATACCTATATAAATTCTCGTAGCAAACCATTTGATAATAATACATAGTTGGCCCCCAGTGATTACTCCGTCATGCAAAATTAAAGAGTTAATCGTTCTTATTTTCGTGGACAGGTTAGCATCAATTGGCATCCTCTCACAGTGCTCTTGTTATTTCATTACACTGATCATATATGATAACAGACTCCTTCTAATGCTGTACCTAATTCAGATCAGATGACTCCTGATAGGAGTCGTCTGATCAGGGTTCTTCGTTTGCTTATGACATAATATAGATCTGTTTCTACAGTTTTTAGCTCCACTTTTTTCGAAAAGTGGAGGTATTGTCATGACCCTCTTGTCGGCGTCGGCATTGGCGTTGGTTAACCTTTTTGTTAAGGTCCATTTCTCAGAAACCATCAAAGATATTTGATTCACATTTGGTATGTATATTTACTATCACAAGGGGAACCCATTTCGCAAAGGTAGGTATATCCCTAAAATTAATTTTGCCATTATTCTACCCCTTTTTCGACTTAAAATTTTCATTGTTGGTTAAGTTTTATGTTAAGGTCCATGTCTCAGAAACTGTCCAAGATATTTGGTTCAAATTTGGTATGCATCTTAACTATTACAAGGGGGACCCATTTCACAAAAGCAGATAACCATAAAATTAATTTTGCTATATTTATCTCCCCTTTCCGACTTAGACTTGCACTACACTATCCAGCACTAAAGAAAGTGGAACGCGCTGTCTGCAGACAGCTCTTGTTGTCAAAGCCACAACATTTCTGGAAAAAAATAAATTATGAAGATTCAGCTAATAAGTAATGTCATTATTTTTTTCAACAGGAAAAGGGTGAGCTCGTTGAGCAGTGTATTTCTGGTTAATGATGCCACTATCATAAGCATTCAGACCACCATTTTGTAAAGCTGAATAGGTTAATTTGGCACAAGAGTGGTACTTTAAATAGTAGCAATAATGTAGATTTTTATTAAACGGCACCTTCAGGTGCCATTTGATCTGGGTTGGAGGTCTGACTTTAATCCTTCTACGCCTACAGAGATGACTACTTTTTGACCGGGTCATTCCAAATTGAACACATCATCATTAGAACTGATGACTAATATATCTGCAAAATTACTTGTTAATTAAATTATTAGCTATGACTCTAATCAAAACATATATTTACCTTTAACACAAGTAATTACCGTGTTTTGCAGTGCTCAAAATGGAGTTTTCTTTCATATCTAAAATTACCCACAGGTTCTCAAGCACATTACTGGATCCAGAATGTCGAAAAATTCGGTTGGATCCTGTGGATATGCTTTGTATCTCTGCACTTTATATATCCATTTAACTGGTTGCAAATGTTATTGTGATTTAAGTCAACGCCTCTAGGATCCTAAAGGTTAATTGGAAAATCTGAGGATAGCCTCAACTCTATACTTGTTAGTACCTTAACCCTTTCCCTGTTCTGTATTTAGGCCAAACTTCAATACCTACTGAATATTCATTAACAAAGTAGTTATAAAAATATATGGAAGGTGGAACATTGTAGACATTTTAGAAAGCAAAGAAACAGCCCTATCAAATTATATTAGCAAACAGAGCAGACCCTGATCAGACGGCTCCTCTAGAAGCCGTCTGATCTGGGTCTACTCTGTTTGCATGTGCGTGAAAACATGTTTATATGAGGGAAAGGGTTAAGCAAACAGTTTGGACCCCTATAAGATAAAAAGGAAGTTGATGTTTTATCAGACCTAAATTGGTTGACACCGACTACATTTTTTAAGTGAAATGAAGGAAAACATTACTTTCAGAAATGCAGTGGATGACAGATGCAGACAACAGTTACTTAGTGTGTGAAGATTTAACCCTTTTCCTGTTCAATATTCATGTAAGAAAAAATGGCATCGTGAATATTTATTAGCTGAATATTTATAATGTAAACTTTTTCAAATGAATCAAAACTTTAGAATCAGATCTATATCATATCAAAAGCAAACAGAGCAGACCCTGATCAGACAGCTCCTATATTGGTTTGCAAATACATGTATGTGAAAAGGCGTTTATATGAGGGAAAGGGTTAAATACTATTGGTTATCATCTTGTTTGTCTTATTTACAAGACAAAGTTGAAAAGGACAATTATTAAACTTTTTTTCGTTGTAAAAAATCATGTCATCTATGATTTACTACTATTTTTTTCTGGCAGCTTATTCATTATAGAATTGGAGACACTGTTGACAGAGACCGAGTTACTGAGGGCATCTTGTCTTGGTCCTTATAATCCTTTCTCTCATATAATTGATTTTGTACACCTTTGCAAACAGAGTAGAACAAGATCAGACAGCTCCTGTAGGAGCTGTCTGATCAGGTTCTGCTCTGTTTGCCTATGAAATTATAATAGATCTTACTACACAGTTTCTATCAATACCAAAGATCCTTTGTACATATACCATTATAAAAAATTGGCTAATAAATATTTATGGTGTCATTAAATCTGACATGAGTATTCAACAGGGATTGGGTTATTGTTTTTTACAACAATAATGACAGTATAAGGGTTAATGAATTGGATGTTCTAGGTATTTACTCTAATTGGATGTTCTAGGTATTTACTCTAATTGGATGTTCTAGGTATTTACTCTAATTGGATGTTCTAGGTATTTACTCTAATTGGATGTTCTAGGTATTTAGTCTTTCATAATTATAGAATAAGTCTGGATTAACCCTTTACTCCATGAATGTTCATGTAAGAATAATGACATTATGAATATTATTAAGCAAATTTTTGCCTGCATCAGAAACTGTTGTTATATTTCTCTCATTTCTTTGCAAAAATATGGTCAAAATGTCAAACAGTTTGGATCCAGATGAGACGCTGCATTATGTTGTGTCTCATTTGGATTCAAACTGCTTGCGTACGTAATCATGGTATCACTGCTAGTGTGCAACGAATTAATAGGCATATTTTAAATATGGACTATAGGATTGATCAGCTTTAGTCTGCTTAGCAATTATATCTAGCAAACATTGTATCTGGATCTGCAGGTTGTGAATATTTTGAAGACAGGGTAGTGTTCATTTTTTGCTAGTCAGACATTAGGTAGAACTAATAGGGTCATCATCAGCCTCATACAACACTGACTTTTCTAATGGACTATCCCAAAACAGGTCAAGCTTACGTGAATATTTAAGGATTTTTCTAAAGAAAAGTGTAACATGACAAACTGTGCAGACTCTGATGTAGAGGAGCCCTCTAAAGACATGAGTGACTTGTGTCCCGTACTGGAAGGGTTAACAGTTTCCCGTCTGGTGCACCACACAGAAGGTTTTGCAGATATTCAGAGCTGTCGGTAATGGGAGATTTTAGGACATATTACATATTTATTCTTTATTAGAGTCTCTGCATGGTAACAATCATACAAAGTCATCATTATGTCTATAAATAAACCATGCCATTCATATTTGAATTACAAGAGACTATACACATATCACATTATTACTGCATACCGGTACTTATTGCACTATACATGTATCTATACATGAATTAAAAAGTGTATACTTACCTAACAAACATGGCATCTGCATAATTGTGAGTACATTTTGTCTGTTTGTGTAAGAACTACTTAAATTGGAAAGCAAATAAAAACTGAGTTCAGAGAAACAGCCAAACAAGCCATGTTACAAGATGTATGTACATGTACATATACTCTATTACATGATATTTTATAATTCTCTTGCGAAACCTATACTAGATATTTTATATTTCTCTTCCAAAAAATATACTATTGCTATAAGTCATTATAATGAAATAGTGTAGCCATTTAAGAAACTAAAGAAATGGGTCTATCAAATTCCATTGTCAAACAGAGCAGACCCTGATCTGACGGCTCCTATAGGATCTACTCTGTTTGAAAATGCATGAAAACATATAAATTATATGAAGGAAAAGCTTAATCCAACTGCTCTTTCAGTAGCATTTTGGTCCTCAGGTTTTGCACTACATGTATTTGTCTTAGATTTGCCTGCTCAAATACTTAGGTTAATTTAGGTAAATGTTTATAAAGATGCATTTGTTTGCATATTTATCAAGATAAGGGTTCACTTGATTTGCGATAGAGATTGAGTAACCCTTTCCCTCACATATATGCCTTTTCACGCATTTGCAGAGTAGACACAGATCAGATGGTTCCTATAGGAGCTGTCTGATCAGGGTCTGCTCTGTTTGCTTTTTACTTGATATAGATCTTTCTACAGTTTTTGTCAAAGCAAGAAATTCATTTGAAAAGTTTACATTATAAAAATTCAACTAATAAATATTCATGTTGTCATTATTTTTTACATGAATATGCAACAGGGAAAGGGTTAAGTAACCCAGTGTCTACTCTGGATCCCAACAGAGTGTATGCAGGGGTCAGCAAGGAGTTTTACATAAACACTGCACAATCCAGTTAAGAGACAAGCTGGGGAGTGCCTAATTAGGATTATTATAAGATAATTGAATATCAGAATAACTCATTGTACTACTTTGCACATTTAGTAAATGTCATCTGAAAAAACTAATCTGTTACAAAATTAACCCTTTCCGTTATGTAAGCGCATTTTGATGCACCTGCAAACAGATAGTCGATGAGCCAGTAGGGTTGGTCGGTACCATCTCAGGGGAATAATTCTCATTGTGATTTTTTACAACATATACATCTATAGAGTTGGAAAATATGTGATAGCATTGCATCGATGGTAGCTTTCTATGTGTTATTGCGTTTTATATTATGCTATACAATATCCGCATTTAGAGACAAAATTAGCATTGAAAAGTATAGCTAACGATTTCAGATTTATAACATTTGGTATCATACCCCAACAACGAAATTATGATGATATACCTGAATCAGGTTGTCAGTCTGACTGTCCTTCCATCTGTCCACCCCATATGTCCGTCCATCTATATGTCCGTCCATTCATCCGTCTGTCTGTCTGTCCATTTATAGACGCAAGTTTCCCAATCTGCAAGTTTGCTTAAAACTTGATATTCTTATTATTTAAGTAACCAATGTACCTGCTAGTTATGTCTCCCCCACCAGTATACTGGGGAAGTATATTGTTTTTGTGTGCGGGGTCCATCTGTCTGTCCATCCGTACGTCTGCTCCCCCTCCGTCCGCCCGTTCGTCCGTCCGATTTCAATTTATCCGTGCGGTTTCTCCAAAACCTTTTATCGGATTTTGATGAAATTTCACAGGATTGATCAGCACTATGCCTAGTTGTGTTTATCTTATTCCTGTTCCGGTTCGATGATTTTCTGCAGAGTTATAGGACTTTGTATGCCCCCAACGACGCGCATATAGTAATCGCATTGTCCGTCCGTCCTTCCGTCTGTCCGTCCATCCTTCCATCCGTCCGTCCCAAATTTAATGTCCCTTGAATAACTTTTTTTTCTGTGAATGGATTTCAAAATAACCAGGCACACATGTTCACCACACAAAGACAATGTGTCGCGTTCAGCTTCCTGGTCAATGGATTAAAGGTCAAGGTCATCCTTCAAGGTCAAAGGTCGAGGGCATAGTGTTTCACATACGGTTTCCCAAAGACATGTTGTCGGATTTTCATGGAACTTATTAGGATTGATCTCACAATGCCTAGTTGTGCTTATATTATTTCTATTCGGGTGGTTCGACGATTTTTCACAGTTCTAGGACTTTGAAATTTGTATATGGGAGACTTTGTCATCGCCGGGGGGGGGGGGGGGGTCAGATTTTGTATAAAAACAATTCTAGTTTCATTTGGACCTGATCATTAATTTTTTATTGGTCCAGTTTCCACTTTATCCCAAAATAAGTTAGTAGCCTGTAAGATGGGATGTGGCGGGGTGTCCGTATTGGTTCGTACACAATTAAATATTCCTAGATGAACTATGGGTCATTCTTGATGGACATCTGTGTCAATCTAACATACATACTTTAAGTGATTTCATTGTCGCACGGAGGTACGGTTTCAACACATAAAGATTAATTACAATTTTGCATTTGTAATCAGGATTTTAATATGTAGGCTGGTGAATGGCACATCTGAATGACATGTTGTTTAAATTTAGAACAAGTGGCGGTTTAGTTAAAAAGTGAACAAAAATCCTCTGTGTCCTTTCTCCGAAAACGTTTGTTTTTCTCTGACCATGGTCACTGACACATAAGCTACAGAAAACATGTCATGTCATTGTTCTGCAAAATCTTCTTCAACATGATTCCCATTAGACTGAGGTTGAAGGGATTGTCCCAAAGGTTATTAAAAAGGTTTTAACATGATTCATTTTTCGCATTTGCTTTACACTTGGCATATGGGGGTAGCTCTAAGATATGTTAACATGGTGATAGGATAATGTAATTCTGAGCGGGAATGTTGAAGATCCAGAGAACAAGAGCGTTATTCTGATCTCCTCCAATCTCTCCTATTGGATCATTGTTTGCCCTATATGGCAAATGAATGATAAAACTGAAGTAAAGCAAACAATCGCCCTACTCACAAATACATGTATTCTCACCGGCTACTGACATAAGTGTAGAAATATTCATTATAGGCATACACAAGTTTAAAACACAGACATCCCAATAATTCAATAATGTTGATTGCCTAACCATCCATCCAATGCACAAATAACTATAATAATTTGGAAAATTTGGATTCCGATTTAGAGGCTGGTCGTTTGTAATTTTGCGAGCGCTATGCAAAGTATTCGCTGCATAGTTGTTGAAGATTGCCCTCCATCATTGCACAGCAAAGGTCGCATCTGACATGACCTAAAAACTTATGGTGAATGTAGGGGACAGTCAAATGTCTGCACTTCATGTAACAATTTGAAGCAGATCTCCTATTTCTAACCAATTTAAGGACTTTGCTTAGAGGTTTTCTTTCCTGGTCGGGAATCCCACTGTGCTTGCCTTACTATTATAATAAAGGGCGTACCAATGCGAAGTTACACATGAACCTATATTTTAATAGTGATGGTAATCTTCCTGATGTCATGGAGTCATTGCTCCAGTCCCGCATCTCTAATATAGTGTGTACGTATCAGCATGAAAAGCCAAATACAATACGAAGTATTCTGTATTCTCTGACCAGGTTATACAAACTTGATTTGGTACTTCATTTGCATGGTCAGATGCTCATCTACTTCATCTAGTTAGTACTGAAGTGCCGGGACCTTCTCACTGACATTAAAAGTGTTTGCTGTATCTTTCTATTGTCAATGCAATGGTTGACTCTATTTACTTAGAAACCTCCCCAAATGCTTCCTAATCTGTTCAATTGTTATGCTTAGCATCAGATGACCAGACTCTCTACTTTGATGTCATCACCACAGTTCTTAATTGATTTTCCCCTTTATAATTTAAACATAATGTATATTCTTTTACGGACAAAGATTTTATACCACATTGATAATTAATTTCTGTTTGAGCAAACTTTATCCTATCTACTATTGCAACACGATAACATGTACTTGGACATCGTTTACACTAGTCAATTTCTTCTGCAAAATACTTACTAATGTGTTAGTGTTGCTTATGTCTAGTATATCATGACTTCCTTTATATCCATTATGTTTCAAATAGATAACAGATTGTTACACTTTGATTTGGAGGTTCCCTCTCATGTTTTTGTCATTGCTTTTGGCTTTTGAAAAATCCATACTAAATATCACATTTTATGAATCCAAACGAATGTCGTGCAATACATTATTCTGAAGCTTCTTTTAACCAGAACACACCTGACTAAACTCTGCATTACTTGCTGATAACTCAATGTTTTAATATATTATCACTACTCTGCCTTTGCTGTCTAACTTTATCGCCAGTACCCAATGAAAGATTATTAAGTCCTTGACCTTTGTCACCATGTGCTAATAGATGCATTAGAGACAGGGTGGGATACAGCAACTCTGGTTTAATTGATTCTTAACGTGTATAGTGTATGGAATTGAAAATTGCAACACATACCTGCTACACATACCCTGTAACATTTACCTGACATCGGGCCAATCAGTCCACCTTAGTACCATTTTGAAAGTCTTTTGTATGACCCGATCAGCGATCAAATTCACAACGTCCTGTCCGAAAGCGAAAGCTGAACCGGCTGAGCTAACTGAAATGCTGGCCTTAACATGTACCTATGTACAAACTAACAGATGGTCAGACAAAATACGTTTTACTTCAAATTACCTTGAAGTGAAAACAGAATGTCTGTATAAGCATGATTGATATGGTAATCACCACTTTATGCTCTTATATAGCATGTCTTGCAACGTTTATTTTTCCAACTCATCATACACCAATGGGGGCTTTGCTTCAAACTTTCACAAATTGGCAACATTGGTGTGAAAATGATCGTTACGAAGGAAATGTTTGTTCTGACCATTTTATCCAGAGTTACAAGTCTTAGCAGCAAATTTCTTCACTATAAAGCATATACATGTATTTGCATAAAACTTTCACAGATAAACAACTTGACATGAAGATGGGGAATAGTGTAGTAAGCAACATTACGGGACTTTGTGTTTATTTGTTTTTTCACTAAAGTGCATACTTGATTAGAGAAATCTTTATAAGGAAGAGGGGGAGGGGATCCATTTCCTATTGTTCAAGTTTTAATGTTTATGTTGAATAATGAATATATAAGAGTATATCATGAATAAGCTAGCTCTGAAGTGGTTGATCGGATATTTATAGTTTACCTGCTACAAACAAGTTTCATAAAGGGACATAATTTGGCCTAAACAATGACTGGGTTCTGGCTCAAGGGGTTCTCATCGTTAATTTGGTCGTTGATATCATGATAGTGAAAAGCTGGTGAACTTTCATGGGGCTAACTCTTAAGATATTTCAGTTTTGGCACAATTTGAGTGTATGAAAGTTTAAAAAAGGGACATAACTCTTACAATTTGCATTAAGAGAAACCAGATGTAAGGGTTCTAATCTGGAATCAATTCATTGCCACCATTACTGTGAATATACATATGAAGTTTTATGAGCCTATTTATAAAGATGATGAAGGTATGCAAAACTCCGGAGAATTTTTACTTCTGCAAAATACATATGAGTGTAAACATAATTCCATGTACGTATGAGCAATAATTTACATTATATAAACCACTTATTTTTAAAACAAATAACAACATAAATGAAAGATGTGTAACTAAAGCTACAAGCCTATCAATTTTCAAGTAGATACAGGCAGTAACAAGAGAAAGACATCAGTTTGAAATTTAGTGATGTCTTTCCTTTAGTGCTAGATTTTAGAAAACACTATTTTTACCATGGGGTTAAAATTGGTGAAAAAAATACAAAAAGCTACCACCGATTTACTGCTATCACATATTTTCTGATTCTAGACACTTATATCTTATCAAAAAACATTGATAGCATTATTCCCCAAAGATGGTACCGATGGCCAAATTTTTGGCCTCTGGCTCATGGCCTAAGAGTAGACCCAGATCAGACAGCTCCTATAGGAGCCATCTGATCAGGTCTGCTCTGTTTGCTTATGGTATAATATAGATCTGATTCTACAGCTTCTGTCTGTCAGAGCCAAAATGTCCTGTGTTCATATACCATTATAAAAAGATAATCTTATTAATATTCATGACATCATTATTTCCTACATGAATATTCATCAGGGAAAGGGTTAAATTTCTTCTATTTCTCCTAACCCTTTCTGTCACAAATACTCATGTAAAACATAACATCATGAATATTTATTAGCTGTACTTGTATAATGGTACATGCTCTCAGGATATTTTAAGAAAATGTAGAATTGCATTTATATAATTCCGTAAGCAAACAGAGCAGACCCTGATCAGATTGCTCCTACATGAGCTGTCAAATGTGGGTCTACTCTATTCGTAGAGGCATTAAAAGGCATATCTGTGGAGAAAGGGTTACAGAAGGAAGTTTATAGTTTGGACCGTGATAATGTGTCATCTTTCTTAACATCTTGTATGGATCTGAACCTTTTGCATAGGTAATCATAAGATCACAGGCCTTTTTCTGGCAGTTTAAAGCAGTTGACAAATGTCTAGGTGTTAATACCGTACCTTCATACATAAATGAAAATCATGTAACAATGTATACCAAATAATAATAATACTGTTACTGCTATTACTATTAATACTACTACTACTACTACTACTACTATTAATACTGCCACTACTACTACTACTACTACTATTAATACTGCCACTACTACTACTACTACTACTACTATTAATACTGCCACTACTACTACTACTACTACTACTACTACTACTATTAATACTGCCACTACTACTACTACTACTACTACTACTACT